>CM042839.1:21401497-21607294 GCA_023653725.1 Bungarus multicinctus
AAAGAAAGAAAGAAAGAAAGAAAGAAAGAAAGAAGAAGAAAGAAGAAAGAAAGGAAAGAAAGAAAGAAGGAAAAGAAAGAAGACTGAACGAACAGAAAGAGAAGGTAGAAAGAGAGAAGGAGCAAAGAAAGAAAAAGAAAAGGAAAAAACGAAGAAAGAAAGGAGAAAAGAGAAAGGAAAGAAAGAGAGGGAATGACGGAAAAAAGGGGGGAAACTAGAAAGAAAAAGACAACAAAAACAAAAATGAAAAAAGGAAAAAGAAAAAAAAAAAAAAAAAAAAAAAAAAAAAAAAACACACCACCAGAAGAAAGAAAGAAAAAAGAAAAAGAAAGAAACGAATGAAAAGAGAAAAAAAGGATAAGAAGAAAAGGAAAAAAGAAAAGAAAGAAAAGAAGAAAGAAAGAAAGATATAGCATATTTCTGTATATACTGACTTTGGAAGGCTGCAATCAAGAGGAGTAACCGAGAAGCCATGGAAGACGAAGGACCCGGACTTGCGGTCCAATTTTCTGTCTTAAGCCTTGTCTATCCGGATTCGGATGCAGCTGTTCACACGGGGCCGCTCTTAATTCGGAGGGAGCGCAGGCGATACTTCCCAAGCCCGGAGCGGTTGAAGTTGGCGGTTTTTTCCTCCTCGCCTGCTGAGATTCAGGGCTTTGGTGGCGGCTGGTAAAGGAAGAACTCATCGAGAGACCTTCTGCAAAAATAAACGCAAAAATGAGCATTTGTCAGAAGTGGGATTCGAACCCACGCCTCCAGGGGAGACTGCGACCTGAACGCAGCGCCTTAGACCGCTCGGCCATCCTGACTGCTTAGCCAATGGGCTCTTTTCCCTCGTACAAAATTTGCAAAACAGGCTGGTGACGTCCCTTATTTTACGAGGGAGGTTTTTTGCGCAGGCGCAGTTGGGCGTTCAGTGGCCGCTATTAATATTCCTCTGCTGGGTTCTTCTATCGGAGGCAACGGGCTCGCAGCGGCGGGAAAGGGATCGGCGGCGTCCTCTGGGTCTTAGCGCCCATCTGGATGCGATTCCTTTTCGACCCGCGTTTCGCTTGATCGTCCGCAAAGACGCCGCCCCCCAAAAGAGAAGAAACTTCGAGACCATCGAAGATGGTGTAGTGGAGTCTCCAGCTTGGGGTGGAGTGGTCAGGTTTTCATTTACTGACATCTGTCAGAAATGGTGGAGGGTCTCCAGCTTGGGCGTGGGGTTAGACTAGATAACCAAGAAGGTCCCTTTCCAGACCCTTTGGAAGGACTCAATGTGCAAATTAAAAATGCCAGATCCAGCCTGAACATCTCACTTTGCCTCAAAAAAAAAAAAGGGGGGGGGAAGATAACAAAATCCACCAAACATCAAAAGCATCCAGAGCAGAACGGGACCAGAGAGTTGGAAGGGACCCAACACCATTTCTGACAGATGTCAGTAAAGGAAAACCTGACAGTTTAACTGGAGATGTGGCTCTAATAATCAGACCCCACTGTCTGTAAACCTCAGATGGCTTTTCAGAGAAATATGTAAAAATATCATGGAAAGGTATAAACGTTCCCTCAGCATTCTTCTTCGGAAAAATTCTTGTCAAGGAAGACTTGAGGTTCTCTTTCTTGGGGTCAGAAAAGCAGAAATTGAACCATGCCATCACTCTGAATGGACCACCGCCTCCTTAACAAGTCTTAATAGAATAAGAATACAAGAGCACACAATAGATACAAACTCCAGGTAAACTGCACCAAACTTGATTGCAGGAAATACGACTTCAGCAACAGAGTGGTCAATGTCTGGAATACTTCTACCTGACTCTGTGATTTCTTCCCCAAACCCCAAAAACTTCAACATGAGACTGTCTACTATTGACCTCACCCCTTTCCTAAGAGGTCTGTAGGGGGCGTGCATAAGCCGTCCCTGTCCTATTGTTTCTTTTATATTTTTTATTTTTCTTATATGTATCCGTGTATTCATAACTATGTTTTTACTTATACCTATTATCTTGTAAGCAATTGACAAACCAAAATAAAAAATAAAGATTGTCTCAAAGTTGCATTTCCAAAATGCAACTGTACTTCCTTGTGTTTTTTTTTTAAAAAAATCTCCTCTTGAAAATGTTTCGTTTCTCCTCCAAGAAGAACTAAAGAAAGTTCTCGGATGAGAAGTGAAATGTTTTCAAGATATAAAACCAGGAAAGACCAGTTGCCTTTGGAAAAGTACCCCAAGAGTCATACACCATTGCTTTACTTTGCTGTTTTTCTGTGGTAATCTGAAAATAATATGGGAACTCTTTTTATCTGCTTCTTCAAAATCCAACTTTCACTTCCAGAGAAAGCCACGGGACATGGAAGCAGCACCATTGTCTGCATTAGTCTGAGAGTTGTAGCAGCAATAATTAAATTGCCACAGGAGGGCAATGCCAGCTGCAGAATTGTAGCCCAGCCCAAATAACAGCAGTGTGATTTTTTTTTGCTTCATGTAAAGTCCGAATCTCCTTGTTGTTCAGACTAGGTTGAAAGAGGGGCTTCTGGATGGATTTCTCACCTTCTCATCTCATGTTGCCAATTTCCTTTAAAATGTCCCTTAAGCTAGCATTCCTTAAACTGATCCTTCTGGGAAAATGTAGGGTTCCGCCCTACTATTTTGTGCAGGCTAAGCTCCATATCTCAGCAGTTCACTTAAGAATGCTGCTGTGGTGACCCAAAGGGGCATGGCACAAAAACAATAAAGTCACAAAAGTAGATGAAGTCCCTTTAATTCCTCTAACTGGGCTCCCAATATCCAGTTATTTTCGGCTGGAGGAAAAATTCTCCCAAGAACAGTTTTTAAAGGGAAGAAATTCAATCCGAACCCAAAGTACATATAGATTATAAATAAAAACCAACACAAACCACTTGCTGCAGCAATTAATGAGACAGCGCAGGATAAGGAATTGCAGACTTCAAAAGACAACGAAACACACACAGTTGGGAGGACGCCAGAACCCAGATAGATATGACAAACAAAGATAATGCACACTTTTCTTCCAGCAACTTTGCTGTGTGTAGTTTGCCTTTTTAAACAGTTTTCCCAGCTGCAGCTAATGAAGGGGATCAGGGCCCTTTCCTCCCCCATAAGCCATGTAACTCAGGTTGCTCCCTTCTCTGTTCCTCCCTGTGTGCCCTAGGATGAAGAGGGGGTGGCCCTGGGTCTGAATGCCCAGCCGGATTGTGCCCTTCCCCAGTTTCTTCCACAGCCACCAGAGCCACACTCCCACTCCCTGTCAGCTGCTCGATCTCCCCCTCAGGATCAGATTCCAACAGGGGCATGACAGCTGACATGGTCATTCTCCAGCTTTATTATATATCGAAGGGAAGGTCTGCTGGATCCAGGTATTAGGTTCCAGGAGAGAAGATTTTGGCTGAGTTGCAAGGAAGCAAGAACCATCAGAAATGGCAGCTCTCCTTCCTTAAGCGCATTAAAACCCAAGAGTTAAGGGCGGCTTGTTCGTACTAGAACCTGTTTCTGCTGATCTTTGGAAGCCTCAAACACCCATCTTAAATTCTAAGAAAGTAGATGTCCAACAGAAAACTCCCTTATGGTAGGAGCCATTCAAGATTACGTAACTTTGGTTTACTTAAGTCATAGAGTTGGAAGGGACCTTTGAGTCCATCTAGTCCAACCCTCTGCTTGAGCAGGAGAGTCTATTCCAAGCATTAGGATCGAACTCACAACCTTCTGATTGTGAGGCAAGAGCTCCACCTCTAGGCCACCGCACTGGACTCATGCTGGTTTGTAGCCTAAGTTCTAGACCAGGAGGCACTTCTCTGGATTGGGCTGGTACACAATTTGAGGGGTTCTCCTGGACTCACAGCTTTTGCTCAAGAAGAAGGTGGCAGTTGTGGCTGGGGTTGCTTTGCACAGATCTGTCTACTGTGCAATTACTCACTTTCCTGGACTGAGAGCCCTTGCTCATGGTAACTCATGCCTTAGTCACCTCCCGTTTGGATTAGAAGAATGCAAAACTGCTGGTGACCTTCTATCGCTGCACCATAGAGAGTATCTTAACTTACTGCACCTGTGTAGGGTTTGCCAATTGCACAGTGGCAGATAGGGCAGCGCTCCAGAGGGCTAACATCATTGCCCAGAAGATCATGGGTTGCCCTCTCCCCTCTTTGGAAGAGCTTTATAGCTCCTGCTTCCTTAAGAAAGTTCAAAACATCCTCAAAGATCCATCTCATCCTGGGAACCTTTTTTTGAACTATTACCATCTGGCAGACGGTACAGGACAATAAAAACAAGGACAAATAGGCTGAAAAACACCTTCTATCCCAGGGTAGTAGCTCTGTTGAATTCTACTGTATATAGTGCAATATGAATGCAATATCAGGGGTTTTCAATTCAATGTATAGAATGTGAAGGATGTGTATTTGTGTTTATTTTCCTGGTCATGGTGTGCACTGAAGAAGGTGTTCGATTTCGTTGTACAAGGTGCAATGACAATAAAGTAAACTAACTAACTAACTAAGAGCAGGCAGAACTGATGGGCAGAGTTAAGTGCGCCATCAGTTTAGAATCGTCATGTTCCCACAAACTTTTTAAGTCCAACCCCTCTTGAATTCCACTGACCTTTATCTGGTGCCAATGTATTATTCAACTTCATCAACTACAGGTGGTTTTCAGCTTATGACCACAACTGAACCCAAGATTTCTGTTGCTAAGTGAGATATTTCTTAAGTGAGTTTTGCCCCATTTTATGACCTTTCTTGTCACAGTTGTGAAGTGAATCACTGCCACTGATAAGTTAGTAGCCCGGTTGTTAAGTGAATCTGGTTTCCCCATGGACTTTGCTTGTCAGAAGGTTGCAAAAGGGGATCCAATGACCACAGGGCACAGCAACCATCATAAATATGGGTCAGTTGCCAAGTGCCTGAATTTTGATCCATGGGAATGCTGCAACGGTTGTGCGAAAAATGGCCATAAGTCCATTTCAGTGCCCTTCTAAGTTTGAACAGTCACTAAATGAACTATTGTAAGTCCAAGACCACCCATAGATTCTTGTGTATCTGCATGAGCAATAAAACTTCTGGACTGCAGTCCCAAAGGTGCTTTTTTTTTCAAGAGGCAACTAGCCTTTCTGATTTTTCTTTGAAGACGTTTCACTTCTTATCCAAGAAGCTTCTTCAGCTCTGACTAGATGGTGGGGAATGGAAGGATTTATACTCCTTGCAGACAGCTGGTCATTTGCATTCTTTGAGAGTTATTGAGGCCACTTGGGGGGGTTAATCTGTGTCCTCAGGGTCACCTGACATAGGTAAACTTCCAAGTGGCCTCAATGACCTTCTAAAAGGATGCAAATGACCATCTGTCTGCAAGATATATAAATCCTTCTATTCCTCATCATCCAGTCAAAGCTGAAGAGACTTCTTGGATGAGAAGTGAAATGTCTTCAAAGAAAAACAGAAGCACCTTTAAAACAGCCATGACCTGGATGACTGAGAATCTCTACAGACGTTTAGCTCTACAATTTGGGATGAGCATCCTTGGTATGGTGTGGGATTAAGGAATGGATTTCCAAAGGAAAAAAATTGTAGACTACAGAAACCAGGAGCGCCACTCAGGTGACCCTGAAGATACAGAGAAACCTCCAAGTGGCCTCAATGACCCTCTAGAAGGATGCAAATGACCAGCTGTCTGCAAGGAGTATAAATCCTTCCATTCCCCACCGTCCAGTCAGAGCTGGAGAAGCTTCTTGGATGAGAAGTGAAATATCTTCAAAGAAAAAACAAGGAAGTTCAGTTGCCTCTTGAAAAAGCCTCTTTTGAGACAATCATGACCTGGAGGACTGAGAATCTGTACAGACTTTTAGCTCTACAATTTGGGATGAACACCCTTGGAATGGTGTGGGAGAAGGAATGGATTTCCAGACGGGAAAATCGCAGACTGTAGGAACCATTTGCACTATTCTGGTGACCTTGAGGACACAGACAAACCTCCAAGTGGCCTCAACGACCCTCTAATAAGGATGCAAATGACCAGCTGTCTGCAAGGAGTATAAATCCTTCCATTCCCCACTGTCCAGTCAGAGCTGAAGAAGCTTCTTGGATGAGAAGTGAAACGTCTTCAAAAGAAAAACCAAGAAAGTCCAGTTTGCCTCCTGAAAAAGCACCTTTGAGACAAACAAGACCTGGACTGCAACTTAATGCCTGATCCTGAATCTTTTGCTCCGGGCAGATTTTTGCCTAACCTCTGCTGATCTGGAAATGTCAACAATCCTGACTTTGGACCTAAGCCCTTCCTGGGGGCAGCACTGAGTTGGGGAAGGCTGGTATCAGCAGAGCCCAGAGCAAGCAATAGCAAATGAGAGCTATCTGCAAAGATCAACAACCTGTTGTCCTCTTTGGCAAATCAGCCGCTCTACCCAACCCCTGGAAAACTTCTCTGTATTTGTCAGACTTAAGCTCTGCTTTTTACCTGGGATTTTCCCGCTGACCGGCCTTTTCTTGGGTAGCTGTGCGGAAAACAGCAAATTGTCAGCTAAATCATCATTTCCTGTCCTTTATGTCTGCCTGACTAATCTCCTGGGTTGATGCCACTTTCCCTGATAGGGAGAAAGTGCTCCTTTGCTAAAAGCAGAAGCATGCTGACTTTTTCTACTTTGGTCCTTTGCCAAACTAGGCCTTTTTCCTGTTGATAAGTGTGGGTGGCCATCTCCTCCCTGCACTCTTGGCCCATTGTGAAAACAAAATACAGAATGCAGAATAGCAGAGTTGACGGTCTAGTACAACAAGACTTTATATATTAGGGGCCTCCAACCTTGGCAACTTTGAGCCTGGAGGACTTCAACTCCTGGAGTTCCCCAGCCAGTTGAAGTCCTCCAGGCTTAAAGTTGCCAAGGTTGGAGACCCCCTGGTATACATCATTCTGGAAAACAGTTGTCCAATCTCTTCTTGAGAACTTCCAGTGATGGAGCACCCACAGTGGATCTCTCACTGTCAGGAAATGCATTTTTTTAATAGATATAACAGAGTTTGAAGGCACCTTGTAAGTCATCTAGTCTAACCCCCGCCCAAACAGGAGACCCTACACCAAGGGTCTTCAAACTTGGCAAGTTTAAGACTTGTGGACGTCAAATCCCAGAGTTCCTAAGCTAACAAGACTGGAGGAGGAATTCTGGGAGTTGAAGTTCACAAGACTTAGAGCTGTCAAGTTTCACCCCTGCCCTACACTATTTATGACAGGTGGCACTCCAGTCTCCTCTTGAAAGCCTCCAGTGATGAAGTTCCCACAACTTCTGAAGCCAACTTCTGTTTCATGGGTTGATTGTTCTCACTGTCAGAAAATTCCTCCTTTATTTCCAGGTTGAATCTCTCCTGGATCAGTTTCCATCCATTATTCCTTGTCTGGCCTTCGGGTGCCTTGTAAAAATTGCTTGACCCACTTCTCCTCTCTGTGGCAGCCCCTCAAATATTGGAAGGCTGGTTTCATGTCTCTCCTGGTCCTTCTCTTCACTAGACTAGCCATGTGTCAGGATTCTGGAGATTGCCCTAATTAAATCATGACCTCGAGCCAAGTTTCAAAAGAAACCAAAAGATTATTAGGAGCAACATGACCTGCATTAACCTGTATGAAGCCAACTCTGAGACACATAATTTACTATCACCTATGACCCTGTTTCCCCCCATCCTCCACGGTGTGTCATGTATCAGATTCTCCAACGAAACACGTTCACGGGCTGGGTGTCATCAATCACTCTCTCCAATGAAAAATTTTCCTGGGCAGAAGATCCAGTAGCCTAGGCTACAACCTCCACAAGATTAGCATGGAACGTGCTTCTGGCCTTCATCTGACCTCACTGCTCCCTCAGGCCTTGCTACCCCTCCTTCTTATGGCAACTCGGAAACCGGCATAGGAATGATTGATGAGTTGACACCAGGCCCAGTTCCTGCAACCGTTCATTGTTCATCTCCTTAATTCCAGGTTGGGTCTCCCTCTGAGGAGTTTCTACCTGTTACTTGTTGTCCTGCCCTCAAGTGCTTTAGAGAATAGGCCAACCCCTTCTCCTCTGTAACAACCCCTCAAATATTGTCCCTTCTCTTTGAAAGGCTAGACATACCTCGCTCTCACAACTGTTCATCATATAATTTTAAACTCCAGACCCTTAAATGATCTTTGATGCTCTTCTCTGCAAACTTTCCAGGATCTTAAACGTCTTTTTTGTATTGTGGTAATCAGAACTGGATGCAGCGTTGCAAGTGTGGTCTCACCAGTGTGGTGTAAAGCCATACTATCTTCTCATTATTTTGATACTACCCCTATGTTGGTACAGCCTAGGGCTGCATTGGGTCTTTTTGGTGGCTACAGCAAACTGCTGACTCATATAGTAGTTCACAAGATTCCTAGATTCCTCTCACAGGCACCGCCTATTCCAGTGATGGCAAACCTTTTTGTTGTGGTGTGCCGAAAACTTGAGGGAAGCCTCTGAAGCCTCGGGAGGCTGAAAACGGGCCCGTTTTGGCACTTCTAGTATTTCCGGAAGGCCCATTTTTCGGCCTCCTGAGGCTGCAAAGGCTTTCCTTGAGCCTCCAGGAGGGTGAAAACGGCCTCAAACAGGCCAAATATTAGCTAGGAGGTGCACGCATATGCAGTGCAGGTAAGTTTGCCTGGGGCTCGTGTGCCTACACAAATGGCTCTGCATGCCACCTGTGGAACACATGCCATAGGTTCGCCATTACGGACCTATTCTATACCTCTGCATTTAGTTTTTTCCTGCCTTAAGTGTAGGATCTTACTTGTCTCCTCACTGAATTGTGGCTTGTTGGACAGTCCCAGTGTTCAAGTCTGTCCAGGTCCTTCTGGGTCTTCTAAAATGCTGGCTATTCCCTCCTTGCTTGGTGCCATCTGCACATTTGATTTCAATTTTCAATTGTTGGAGGAAATATCCATCTGGTTCAGTTTCCAATCTGGAAACATTGGGGTTGATTGGAAAGATGGTTTAATGATGAACAGATCACCTGAGTTCTGGTGCAGCTGACCACGTGGAGTTGAGAGTGGGGGGGGGGAGGTTTATACTCTCTCTTGGGCTTTGCACTTGAGCTTCCTGTTCCTGTGCAAGAACATGTATTCTATTGGCTGTTGTCAGACTCCCATGGGGCCATGTACAAATCCTAGGAGTTTGCCTGAGCTACGTTTGGTTGAAGTTTGGGCTGATGCAATGAAGGGGCTTGTTGGGCAATTCCTTTTAAAAAAAAAAAAAAAACTTTATTCGGTTTTTCCAATGATTTAAAAACATAAAAAAGCAATTAAAACAACACTGAAGACATCATTAACATTTCTTAATCATATTCCTCTACTTAATTTCTATTACATTACAGTTATTACATATTAATTTTCCTATTAATTCTCTATTCCTTACTCCTTACTTATACCACTTGTTACATAATACATTTTCCGTTAATTCTACATTCAGTACATATAGCTTCATATTCTTTTATAGTTACAATATTGCTTTTCTTTCTATTATCAAACCATTTATACAGGCATCCCAGACTGAATAATACACGGATTCCTCTCTATCCCTTAACTCTGCACCATTTCTGCACTGCTCCCTCTTGTGGTATGTCTCCCTGTTTCCAGTGCTGTGCATATGTAATCCTAGCAGCAGTTGTTATATGTAAAATAATATACCTGTCTGTCTTGCTATATTCTCTCTTAATTATGCCTAGTAGGAACAGTTCTGGTTGAAATTCAATTTTTTTGCTTTGTTATTTCTTCTAACCATTTTTGGATTTTACTCCAGTACTTTTTTTGCTTCCGAGCAGATCCACCACATGTGAAAGTATGTACCCTGTTTGTTCTTACATTTCCAACATGCTGGGTTTCGGGTTGCAAACATCTTTGCCAATCTGGCGGTGGGTAAATGCCACCTATAAAATATACATATTTTCTTTATATGCTGTAGATAACATTAATCTATAATTCTTCCCTCACATTCTTTCCCAATATTCCAATTCTATATTGTGTCCCACATTTTTCGCCCAAGCTTTCATTGTTTCTTTGACCACCTTTTCTTCCGTTTTGAAGCTCAAAAGAAAATTATATAATTTAGATATCATATTTTTCTCTGTTCCTTGAATAATTTTATCTAATTGTTGTTGGTCCTTGTAAAATCCATATTCTTTCTTATATTTTCTGTACCTTGCCTGTATCTGCATATAGGGCCACCAGACATTGTCTATGTTTTGCTGTTTTAATTCTTGTATTGTTTTTAATCTTCCATGTTTATCAAGCAAATCTTTATATTTCCTCGTTTTAGCCAGATTAATTGTATTTATGTCTCCATCGTCCACAGCCTTGTTGGGCAATTCCTATTGTGGCAGAGGGCTAATCCTACCTTGCTGCAGGGAATTTGCTTATGAATAGAGCTAGCTATCTCTTTATCTCTTAAGTGCTGGCATTTGCTGAGGGCTGTCAAGAAAGGTGGGGGCTGGTTTCCAAGAGCATGCTCCTCCATTTTTCACCCAGGGAAATATAATATTCTGTCTTTTTAATATTTCTCAAAACATTTCATTGTTCTAGGAGAGGGGTGGGTGCGCTATCTCCTTGTCTTAGGTCATTATGAAGAGGCTGAATAGTATTGGACCCAAGACTGAATGTCGAGGTACCCCACCATATGCTTTCCTCCATGTACAAAAGGGCAGAGAAGAGAAACTAGGATGATTAAAGGCTAAAACATATGAAGAGCATTGGCAGGATTTGGGTACAGCCAATCTAAACAAAAGGGGGGAACATGATAGCAGAGTTCCAATATTTGAGGGGTTGCCACAAAGAAGAGGGAGTCAAGATATTCTCCAGATCACCTGAAGGCAGGACAAGAAGCAACTAACTTCTTGGAGAGAAGGAGAGAAGCAACCTGGAAATAGGGAGAAACTTCCTAACAGTGAGAACAATTAATCGGTGGAATAACCTGCCTTCAGAAGTTGTGGATGCTCCATCACTGGAGGTCTTTAAGAAGAGACTCTGGAATGGTATATAGGATCTCCTGCTTGGACTAGAAAACCTCCTATTCTGATTGATTGATCTAGATGTAGTTCCATTGAGGACAACCAGCTGGGTGTGGATGTTCAGCCAATTGTGAATCCTTCTCAACCCTTCCTTATTTGTTTGACCCATGATTTTTGAACATTCCTGAGTGCAGTTTTTCTCAGAAAAAAAGAATTAATTCATACAATTAATCAAATACATTGTATTGGCTTATGGAGCCTGTCATGGGTACATTCTGTACTTTTTTAAAAAGATAGGGATATAATGAGAAATTTGTGAGCTTATAAGATGTTGTGAGACCTTGGGCTCTTCACCCTGAACTTTTCTGAGATTTTGAGAAAGAATTCCAAAACTCACTAAACATCAAGTCAAATCCCCAAAGTCTTTTGCGATTTAGTGGTATGCAAGTTAGTTTTTGGCACATGCACAGAGAGAGAGAGACAGAGGGAGGGAGGGAGAGAGAGAGTCATTTATAGTATCTTCTGGGGTGGCGCTTGAATTATAAATGGGTAAACTACTCAATGCATTTTTTCAGTGCTGCTTGAGAAAAGAGAGAGACAACAATTGAAGATTCACTTGTTAGGCTAAGGCTAATTCCTGGCTTGCTTCAGCACAAACAAACCACAATGGCTGGGTTTGCCTCATGCATGAATACAAACCAAACCAAATAAATCATCCTTTGCTTGAAATGAGAAGCAGGATAATATTTAGTCATATCTAAGCAAGATGGCAAATTCTGAATGAAAAAACAAACAGTCACAGGGAACCCAATAAAATAGTCTACTCATGCTTCATTCTTCATCAGGGAAAACATATCTTTATCAGCTGTTCCTGGCTTAAGCAATAAAATTATATAACTACCTTAGGGTTGTGGTTAATGTTTCATACATTGTTTTTGTTCTTGGCATTCCAGAATCATGTTGAGACTTTGGAAAAAGTCCAGAGTAGAGCATAGAAGAGCTAGGAACTAAGATGATCAAAGCCCTGGAGGCTAAAACATATGACAAATGGTCGCAGGATTTGGGTTTGGCTAGCCTAGAGAAAAGAGGGAGTAGGGGGACATGATAGCAGGATTCCAGTATTTGAAGGGCTGCCACAAAGAAGAGAGAATCAAATTATTCTTCAAAGGCAGGACAAGAAGCAATGGACAGAAGCTGATCAATGAGAGAAGCAACCTGGAATTGAGGAGAAACTTCCTAATAGGGAGGATGATTAACCAGTGGAACAGCTGGCCTCCAGAAGTTGTGGGTGTTTCTTCATCATTGGAGGTTTTAAAGAAGAGATTGGACAGTCACTTATCTGAAATTGTATAGGGTCTCCTGCTTGAGCAGGGGGCTGGACTAGAAGACCTCCAAGATGCCTTCCAGCTCCTATTCTATTCTATTCTATTCTATTCTATTCTATTCTATTCTATTCTATTCTACTCTATTCTTCATCTCAATATTCTATTCTATTCTGTCCTATTCTATTCTATCCTATTCTTCATCCCAATATTCTATTCTATTCTATATCCCAATATTCTATTCGATTCGATTCTACTTAGGAGAGGGTATTAAATGTTTCTCTTCATAAAGGCTGTGGTCTCAAAGATGGACTATTTCAAAGAGAATTGAGAAACTTTGACAGAGTGGAAATTGAATTACTCACAAATATATTCTTTTTTTTAATATAGAACCAAAACCACCTACCATTTTGATTAAATCAGCCTAATCCAATTTGACACCTTCAGATGCATACAGGTAGTTCTCATCTTACTACCATAGTTGGAACCCAAATTTCCATTGCTAAGCAAGGCAGTTGGGAGCCACACCCCATTTTTATAATTTTTTTGCCACGGTCATTAACAAAAGCACAGGAGTTAAGAAAATCATGTAGTTCTTAAGCAAATCTGGCTTCCCCTATTGACTTGGCTTGCTGAAAGCCAGCTAAGAAGGTCATAAACAGTGACCCCAGGATCTCATGAAGCTGCAAAATTGCTGTAAATACAAAGTGGTTGCCAAGGGCCCAAATTTTGATAACATGGCTGGGTTGATGTTGCAAGAGTCTTAAGTGTAAGAACCGATTGTAAGTCACAGTTTTCAGCACTAATTTCAAACAGCCCCTAAAGAATGGTTGTAAGTCAAGAACCAGCACGTTTCAAGAAATAAGACCTGGCTCTAGGGAGTGGTTTTCCCAGTTGCAATGTACGGGTGTGAAAGTTGGACCATAAGGAAGGCGGAGCGCCAAAGAATGAAGGCCTTTGAACTCGGGTGCTGGAGAAGACTCCTGCGAGTCCCTTGGACGGCAAGGCGATCCAACCGGTCAGTCCTAGAGGAGATTCACCCTGACTGCTCTTTAGAGGGCCAGATCCTGAAGATGAAACTCAAAGACTTTGGCCACCTCATGAGAAGGAAGGACTCGCTGGAGAAGAGCCTAATGCTGGGAAATATTGAGGGCAATAGAAGAAGAAGGGGACAAAAGAGAATGTGGTGGCTGGATGGAGTCACTAAAGCCGTCGGCCTGAGCTTAAATGGACTCCAGAAGATGGTAGAGGACAGGAAGGCCTGGAGGAATGTTGTCCACGGGGTTGCGATGGGTCAGACTCGACTTCACAACTAACAACAAAATAGGGACTGATTATCTAAAATTTTAGCAATCCTTTCTAAGGATGTGTCAAATTTTCCAGCTTTCAATTTCCAAACATTAGGGGTGCTCAAAGTTTGTAACAAGCCTCGGGGAATCCTAAAGATATTTTGGTTACTTTTATAAAATTTAGCTGTGCTTGGTAAATAACTACATAAACATCAGAACTTGTTAACGTTTTATTTGTTTCATTTGGGTGTCCAAGCTTGGGGATTATCAGCAAGTTTTGACCAGTTCTGGAGAACCGGTAGCAGAAATTTTGAGTAGTTCGGACAACCGGCCAATCCCACCTCTAACTGGCCCCGCCCCCATCCATTCTCTGCCTCCCATTGAGTCCCAGCTGATCGGCTGGGTCTTATTTGGTTGCCCTGCACGGGAGAACGGAGCTGGAAAGCAGGTTAGTGGGGTGGGGAGGGAAGGGGGATTTTGCAGTATCCTTCCCTGCCACACCCACCAAGCCACACCACACCCACCAACCATTTTACTATCGGTAAAAGAAATAGTAAAAAAAAAGAATGAATCCCATCACTGGGGATTATGTTGAGACTTTTGGAAAAAGTGCAGAAAAGGGCAACTATGATGATTTAAAGACCTGGAGACAAAAACATACAAAGAATGATTGCAGGATTTGATTTTGGCCAATCTAGAGAAAAGAGGGATTAGGGGGGGACATGATAGCAGTGATCCAATATTTGAGAGGCTGCCACAAAGAAGAGTCGGTCGACTTATTGACCAGCTGTCTGCAAGGAGTATAAATCCTTCCATTCCCCACAATCCAGTGTCAGAGCTGAAGAAGCTTCTTGGATGAGAAGCGAAACGTCTTCCAAGGAAAATCAGAAAGCCCAGTTGCCTCTTGAAAAAAAGCACCTTTGGGATGTTTTAGAACCAAAATTGCACAAACTAGTTCTTTCGAGCTGTTCTCCGTTGGCACTTTTACCCATGTGCAGAAATGATTTGCTTTCCTGGACGAGATGATATTTGTTCCAGGGATCTCCTGACTTCTGGGGGAAAAAAGATGCCAGGCAAATAAACTCAGAACTGGCAACCCGATTTGGCAGGTTCACTGCATTGTTGATGCCAATGTGACTAAAATGAACAAGCAGAAAGATCTGGGTCACTTGAAGGCCAGGAATAATTGAGCCTGCCTGGACAAGCACAAAGTTTCTGGCGTCCCTCGGAGATCAACAGAGACATTAGTCTAGTCCCCTGTTCTGTTACTTCACAATGTGCTAGGTTGGTCCTGGCTTGTGTGAATGTAGCTATTCTGGTTTATAAAGCATAGGTTATATAATCTAGGGCGCATGTAGGGGGCGTGCATAAGCGCATCAACATGCCTACCGTCCCTGTCCTATTGTTTCTTTTATTTTTTTATTTTTCTTATATGTATCCATGCATTCATAACTATGTTTTTATTTATACCTATTATCTTGTAAGCAATTGACAAATAAAAATAAATAAAAAATAAATAAAAAATGTATATAGGCAGGAGTGGGCTTCTGGGGGTTTCGTGGGGATTCGGGAGAGCCCCTAGCTATGATTCTGTGCAGTTCGGAGAGCCCTCAAATCCCATTCCTGGCTGGCCCCGCCCACCCTGCCCCTCCCCTCCCAGGAGTCCCCACATGGCTCCTTTTGGATGCAGGTAAGTGCAGGGTGCACACGGAGACTCGGGGAGGGTGAAAAATGGGCCTCCTGGAAGTTCGGGAAGGCCAGAAATGGACCCGTTTCTAGCTTCGAGTGCCTCAGGAGCCCCGGGAGGCTGTTTTCACTCTCCTGGAGGCTCGAAGAAATCCTCTGGAGTCTGGGAAAGGCAAAAATGCATACACACCCCCTGCCGTGGTGCAGGAGGCCGACTACGCCACGCCTATCATGGCCACGTCCAGCTCGCAACCAGGCAGAGAACCCTTTGCTAAAATTTTTGAAGCTCAGTCCTGTATACAGGTATTCCTGGACTTACAGCTATTCATTTTGTGACCGTTCAAAGTTAGAACGGCACTGAAAAAAATGACTTATATGACCATTTATGACCATTGTAGCATCTCCATGTTCATGTAATCAAAATTTGGATGTTTGGCAACTGACTCATATTTATGACGGTTGCAGTGTCCTGGGGTCACGGGATCCCCTTTTGTGACCTTCTGATAAGTAAAGTCCGTGGGGAAGCCAGATTTATTTATTTATTATTAATTTATTTATTTATTAGTTAAATTTATATACCGCCCCCTCTCCCAAAGGGACTCGGGGCGGTGAACAGCCAGAGTAAAAATACACATATGAAACATATATACAATATTAAAAATTAAAAGAATTAAATATAATTGGCTCTACAAAAATTTAAAACAAAGGAATTAAGAAAAATTAGAAACCAGATTAAAACTTAAAAACCCCTAGGCCAGTCCGGCTTGCCGAAATAAATAGATTTTTAGCACACGACGGAAAGTCATGAGATCAGGGACGGCCCTCATCTCCGGGGGTAATTCGTTCCAGAGAGGCAGTGCCCCCAATGAGAAGGCCCGCATCCTCGGGGTTGCCAGCCGTCCAGCCGGCGGCACCCCGAGGAGGCCGACTCTATGGGAGCGTATCGGTCGGCGGGAGGCTGATAAGATTCACTTAACAAGCGTGTTACTACTATTGTCCAGACTGAACCACTTTGCTTCTTCCAAGCCTTAACGCTTTTCAGCTTGGCAATGAACTGCGGGGAGGGTCGCGGGAAATAGAACGCCGAGAAGGTCTGCAGAGAGCATGAGAGCCTGGGAACCATCAAGGTCACCACTGCAGGTGCTGGAGAAAGAGACGGACTGTTCCCATAACGAAAGGACGTCTCATCATTGGTCAATGTGATGATGAGGGGTGGGAGGAAGAGGAAGCTAACTGTTTAACCAGGCAGGCCTTTGTGTGGGAAAACCAGCGCTGGTTTTGGTTCTTCAGTACCGAAATGGTGTATCCAATAAAGTTTCACTTTTGGGAATTCAAAGCTCCCGAGAGTGTTCACTTATTTTGGGTTCATTAGCACGGGTGGGATTCTACCGGTTCAGACCGGTTCTATAGACCCGGTTGTTATGATTCTGCAGAGTTCGGAGAACTGGCAAATTGTGGCCCTGGCTGGCCCCGCCCCTCCCCTCCACGCCCCGTCAGTCCTTATCACACCTGTGCAACATTGCACGCATGCCCAACATCGCCGACTGTGTTCTCCTCACCCAGTCACTCCTTAATATATTTCTCTCCCCCTCCCCCCCCCGTTCCCAACAATCAGCTATTCCCATGATCAGCTGTACCGGGATTCCCCTCACTGTCTTACCACTTCACCCAAAAGGCCTCCCTGAGGTCCAGGAAGGCCCCAAAACGGAGTGCAGGGGGTGCTGTGTGCCCCCCACGCTCGTTTTTTCCTTCCTGCCCCCCTCTATTTTTTGCCCTTTTTTAAAATTACATTTATATGCCGCCTTCTCCGGAGACTCAGGGCGGCTTACAGTCTATGGAGCACCATGCTAAGTGCTCGGCAATAGCCTTCATTCCATTGTATATACCTGCTTATTACAAGGGCTTTTTGGCCCCCCCAAGCGGCATTTTTACAAAGTCAGCTTATTGCCCCCAACAATCTTGGGTCCTCAATTTACCTACCCCGAGAGGATGGAAGGCTGAGTCAACCTTGAGCCTGGTAGGATTCGAACCTGCACTAATTGCAGGCAGCTTGCACTAAGTGCTAGATGATTAACAGCCTGCACCACCAAGGGGGGGTTTGCTGCAAAAAAAACCCCACAAGCCACACCTACCCAGTCACATGGCCATGCCCACCTAGCCACATCCACAGAACCGGTTGTTATAAAATTTGAATCCCACTCTGTTCATTAGCCGGACAGCTGACAACTAATTTCACAACTGCAGTGATTCACTTAACAACTGTGGCAAAGAAGCTTGTAAAAGGGGGCAAAATTCACTTAACAGCTGTTTCAATTAGCAACAGAAAATTTGGGATAAGTTGTGGTTTTAAGTCAAGGATTACCTGCAATGGTGTGTGGAAAAGACCTTGGGAGGCTGAGCTCAGAGATGCTGCCAAGGGTCAGATAAGAGGCAGCATATCCCAGAGCTGCCTAGTGGGCAGAGCAAGGGACACAGAAGGGGCCCTCCTTAAATTCTCGGACTGTGGGAGAACTCTGTTTTCAGACTTGCCACATTCTGGTAATGAAGCTTTACAACAAAGTAGAATCAGCTCCTCTGGTAGTGATTCCTGTTTGGTTTACCTGGGAAAGCTGACAGTGTGTGACCCTATTCCCTTGGTATTTATGCCACAAGCCACGATTAAAACAAGCCATGATTTAGTACACAGTGTCTGGATTTGAATAAGACACTTCGCCTGATTACTCAAGAAACATATTGGCCTGCTGTTCACGAAATACAAGCAACATGTAAGATGGGACTGAAACGAGATTTATTTGTTTATTTAACTTCAGAATGTAGGAAGTTAGCATCCACCCCTCTCCTAGAAAATTGAAATAGCCTAGGAAATATTTAAAAGGCAGGATATTATATCTCCCTGGATGAGAAAAGGAGAAATATGTTTTAAAGACAAAGCAGCTTCCTGCAGCTCCCTGCCCACCCTCCGCCCCCCCATCAGCTCCAGGGTGATGGGATTAAGGATGGTCCTCAGGAAATGATAGGATGACCCATCTCACCACATGTTCTAGGAAGATTGCATTAGCCAGCACTCAGGTGAAGCCATGTGGTCCAGACCAAGCCTACAAAGTTAAGACCCCCATCCCTGGGAGTCTGACAGCCAATGGGATTCATTTCTTGCACAGGGACAGGAAATACTAAGGTGGGGCCCAACAGAGGTTATATAAGGGTCTCTCAGCATCTCTTCTCCCCTTCTCCTTCTTCCCTTCACCTTGAAGCATGTGGTCCTGCTGTCCACCATTAAACCATCTTTCCAAATAGCCTCCATGTTTCCAGTGTCTTTTCCCCCATTTGGAACTGAACCCAGAAGGATATTTCTTTCAACAAGAAGTTGCGGTTGCCCCAACAGTGAAAGTTTTTAAGAAGAGACTGGACAGCCATTGGTCTGAAATGGTACAAGAGTTTCCTGCCTGAGCAGGGGGTTGGACTAGAAGGCCTCCAAGGTCCTCTTTCAACTCTGGTATTCTATTTTGAGATAGGACCATTTGTGGTTTAGCATCTGGAAAAAAAATAATCCATTAGCAAGTTATACCTTGACTTCGACTTACAGTCACAATTGGGTCCAGTATCTCCGTTGCTAAGCAAAGTGGTTTTTAAATGAGTCACACCCTATTTTAAGAGTTTTGCTGTGGTTGTTAAGTGAATCATGCAAGAAAACCCAGCTTCCCCTATTGACTTTGCTTGCTGAATGTCAGCTGGCAAAGTCGTAAATGACAATCACGTTGACTTCGGGATGCCACAACCGTTATAAAATACATGCCAGCTGCCAACACCTGAATTTTGATCATATGGAGATGCTGCACCAATCCAGGGTGAGGATCAGCTGTAAGCTATTTTTCCCCCTGTGCTGCTGTAACTTTCAAAAAGTTGTTAAAACATGTTATATTAGTTTAGTTTAGTTTATTGTTATTGCACCTCATACAAAGAAATCAAACACCATCTTCAGGGCACATCATGACCATGAAAATAAACAGAAACACAAATCCCTCACACTCCACAGATTGAATTGAAAACCCCCAGATATTGCATTAATATTGCATGCTATACAGTCAAATTCAAAAGAGCTACTACTACCCTGGGATAGAAAGCTGTTTTTCAGCCTATTTGTCCTTGTTTTTATTATCCTGTACCATCAAAAAAGGGTGCCCAGGATGAGATAGATCTTTGAGGATGTTTTGAACTTTCTTAAGGCACTTTTTATAGATGTTGCTGGCAGCAAAATTACTTTCTGCACAAAATGGAAGGAGGCTCCAATCCCCACAATGGATGGATGGTTGCAAAAAGCTGAGGGAGTTAGTTAGCAGAGCTTACTAAATTGACTGCTTTGATAAAAAAAAAAGGAAGGGGAACCCCACAATTTTTTTTTGCTTCTGCTTGGAAACCATTTCTGGACTTTGTGCTTGAGGTAGAAAAAGAAAAAGAAACTTTTATTTTGAGTTTTATGGATTAGATAGATCTGTTGCTATAGAAATAGCTAGTTGATTCTATTATCAACTATTATTACTCCAGTTCTGGCAGGCTCAAGGTTGACTCAGCCTTCAGGTGAGCCCAGGTGGGAGGGGGAGGAGGAGAGGGGGATTCTGGAGTATTGGGAAATACCCACCCACCTACCCACCCACAAATGTACACACTGCAATCCCTCAGCCATTCTTGTTCCAAGAGACTTTGTCCTTTGCCTTTGCCCTTGGATTTGAGTTTTATTTTATTTCCTGAATTCCTTCTAGACTTGTCACAACTGCTTACCCCCTAACACCACACCCCATTCTTGAAACCACTCAATTTCCCAAGAAGGAGAAGACAGAGGTGGGCTTTTATGTGGGAAACAGAAGGGTGTTTGTTTGTGCAAGCATTTTAAGCAGGAAAGCTAATATTTAAGGGGAAGGGAAGGAATCAGGGAAGAAGGAAGGAGGGGAAGGTGAAGAGGAAGAAGGGATGAAGGGAAGGAAAGCAGGAAGGCAGGAGAAAAGAAAGGAAAAAAGGAGAGGAGAGGAAGGGAGAGAAAGACAGCGAAAGAGAGAGAGAAAGAAAACCAAAGGAGGGAGGAGGGAAGAAATATAAAGAATTAACTCCAAACTTTTTTTTTTACAAGGTATCAGTTTAAACTGTTCCACTGTGGTTGCAACATACCTTTCCATTTTTCTGTCATCTACTATTTGTTCTAGTCTTCCCACACCCATACAGTATATCACAATTTCATTTTATTTCCTGTTTGGTGCAAAAAGTCCCAAAGGAATAAAAAGGGGTGTTTCTTGGTGTATTTCTTCTTGCTCCTTACACTTGACACTTTAATCACACTCATCAATCTTCGTGCACCGAAAGGAAATACTCAAACTGGATAAGAAGGAGAAACAGGCAAAACAACCTGTTATGATATGTACAGAATAACCCTTGAGTAACAAGAATTGGAAGGAAGGTCTTCTAGCCCAACTGCCTACTTGAGCAGGAGACTATTCCAGATGGATTCCAGTCCAGTCTCTTCTTAAAAGCCTCCAGTGATGGAACACCCCACAACTTCAATCAATCAATCAAGCAGAATAGAGTTGGAAGGGACCTTGGAGGTCTTCTAGCCCAGCCCCCTGCACAAACAGGAGACCCTACACCATCTCAGACAAGTGGCTGTCCAGTCTCTTCTTAAAAACCTCCAGTGATGAAGCACCCACAACTTCTGAAGGCAAAGCTGTTCCACTGGTTAATTGTCCTCACTGTTAGGAAGTTTCTCCTTCAAGCCAGGTTGCTTCTCTCTTTTTTATTATTTATTATTTACATTTATATGCCACCCTTCACCAGAGACTCAGAGCGGCTTACAGTCTATGGAGCACCATGCTAAGTGCTCGGCAATAGCCTTCATTCCATTGTATATACCTGCTTATTACAAGGGCTTTTTGCCCCCCCCAGCGGCATTCTTTACAAAGTCAGCTTATTGCCCCCAACAATCTTGGGTCCTCAATTTACCTACCCCTAGAGGATGGAAGGCTGAGTCAACCTTGAGCCTGGTGGGATTCGAACCTGCACTAATTGCAGGCAGCTTGCACTAAGTGCTAGATGATTAACAGCCTGCACCACCAAGGCTCATTTTCTCGCGAAAAGCGAACCTGATTAGTTTCCAACCATTGTCTTTTCTTTGATTCGTTTCCAACCATTGTCCTTCCTTTTGGTGCTTTGGAAAATAAGTTGTCCCCCTCTTCTATGTGGCAGCCCCCCAAATACTTGAACACTGTTATCATGTCCATCTTTTCTCTAGATGGGCCATACCCAATTCCTGCAGTCGTTCTTCATATGGATCTCACAAGCCATGTAAAAAGAGGGCAGGGCTTGGATTAAGGGGGCAAAGATACCATCTTGCCTTTTTTGAACTCCCTGGCCATCTCCAACTCCCCTTTGCATGAAATGAAACATGAAATGTTAACTATTTTTTACCAACAAAGGAGAATATTTCTAGCTCAGGGTTGAATCGAGGGGGGTCCTTGGTGCTCTCTGAGCTTGGTGGTTTTCTTGCAGACGTTTCATTACCCAGCTAGGTAATATCATCAGTGCCAGAAGGGAGTGGGGTTGGTGGTTTTCTGGCAGACGTTTCATTACCCAACTAGGTAACATCATCAATGCTAGGAGGAATTGTAGAATGGAGAGGAGGAGACTCTGGGGTCCTTGGTGCTCTCTGAGCTTGGTGGTTTTCTTGCAGATGTTTCATGTCCCAAACATGCTGCTGTTACTTAGTTGGGGTAAGGAAATGTCTGCAAGAAAACAACCAACTCAGAGAGGACCAAGGATTTCTCAACTTATACCAAGGCTTGAAAGATTCAGGCTCTGATCCAACAGGATTAAAAAAGAAAGCAAAAAGAAAATAAAATCTGCGGTTTTAAATCTTTCATTAGGCGCTGTCACTAACTTCTGCCCTTTCACAGATTCTGTAGAAAGGTTTGGCGTATATCATACTGACCCTATCATTTCCTTGCAGAATTAGTAATTTATCATTACCTTTTCCTAAAAGCCAGGTTTTGGTTAGCACTCAATGCTGATACATTTTTCCAGTCTTAACCTGAACTCCCCTGTTATGATTGCACTGTAATAAATGAATAAAAATAACTTGTTTCCTTGTCAGTAAAATAATTTACATTGTTCTGGGCTAGCAGTATCTGTAGCCAGATTAGATGAAAGTATTTTTGCTTGCTTCCTTGGAAATGCAAAGTGTTTTTGGACAATGAACTATTAAATGGGTTTGATGCATTATCAAGCCTTCCCAAGAACTTTAGATTTTTTAATCCAATTTTCATTAAGATGAGATTGACCCCAGAGACCTCATCATATTTGCTGGAAATCCGGGGGTGGGGGGATTCTGCTTTAGTTGATATTTCTACCTATATCTGTGGGAATGTAAGCCTTTGAAGCTTGTAGAAGGAGGTTAGGCCCCCAATCCTTCTGCACAGCCCAGAGCCAGGTAGTTAAGAATGGGATTTCAGCAAGTACTTATCCTCAACTTTGTCAAATGTATGCAGATGGGTTTATTCCTTTCCTTGTTCTCAAGTTTTACATATAACCCTTAATCTGACTAGGGGAGTCAGCATATATTTGAAAGATTTTTAGGCAGAAGAAAAAAAGGAAAGAAAGAAAGAAAGAAAGAAAGAAAGAAAGAAAGAAAGAAAGAAAGAAAGAAAGGAAGGAAGGAAGGAAGGAAGGAAGGAAGGAAGGAAGGAAGGAAGGAAGGAAGGAAGGAAGGAAGGAAGGAAGGAAGGAAAAGAAAGAGGGAGGAAGGGAGAGAGAGAGGAGGGAGAGAGGAAGGAAGAGAGGGAGGGAGAAAGAAAGAAAGAAAGGAGGGAGAGAGAAAGGAAGGAAGGAAGGAAGAAAAAGAAAGAAGGAGAGAAACGAAGACAAATAGACAGAAAGAAAGAAGAAAAGAAAGAAAAAAGGAAGGAAGGAAGAAAGAGAGAGGGAGGGAGAGATAGAGAGAAGGAGGAAGAGAGGAAGGAAGGGAGGGAGAAAGAAAGAAAAAAACAGGGAGGGAGAGAGAAGGAGAGAGAGAGAAAAGAAGGAAGAAAAAGAAAGAAGGAAAGAAAGAAAGACAAACAGAAGAAAGAAAGAAGAAAAGAAAGAAAAAAGAAAGGAAGAAAAAGGGAGAGAGAGAGAGAGAAGGGAGAGAGGAAGGAAGAGAGAGAGGGAGGGAGGGAGAAAGAAAGAAAAAAGAGGGAGGGAGAGAGAAGGAGGGAGAGAGAAAGGAAGGAAGGAAGAAAAAGAAGGCAAGAAAGAAAGAAAGAAAGAAAGAAAGAAAGAAAGAAAGAAAGAAAGAAAGAAAGAAAGAAAGAAAGAAAGAAAGAAAGAAAAAGAAAGAAAAAACTTTTCTGGAAGGGAAGGTGAAATTAATAAAATGGAGGCAACAATGAATGTGGTGAGTCAATCACCATTTGGCTGCCTCATCTGGTTCCTAGTTTGTTTACTACGTTATCCTGCCTAATCTTCATTTGGGTGCACATAAGCGTCTTTGGACACAAGTCCCTTTTGGGTGGCTGCCCCTCTTTCTGGATCCATCTCCCAGAATACACAACAGGCCACACTTTTGAGTGCTTCACAGCAAAGCGATACAAGACTTGGCTGCTTCCCCTCTTGCTCACTTTAATTGTCCCCTTCAGCGTGTTCTTCCATATCTTGGGCTGCTTCTTAAGTGCTGGGTGCTGATTCTTTGGCTCAGAATCACATTCTTTGGGTGGCCTTATAAATCCTTGCACCCTATTTTTTTTTTTTAACAAACAGAACAAACAAGCAGAATCTTGAACTGCAAGACACCGTCCATTATTTTAAATGCCTGGAGAAACCTATCTGCAGCAGATAAACATTCTTGTAAACCAGGGGTGTCAAATTCAATTGCATTGAGGGTTGCATCAGTGTTGTGTTTGACCTTGGGGGGGCCAGGGGGGCCAAGCATGGCTAGGGGGAGGGCATGGCCAGCTCAACGTCATTCATGTTGGGGGAACCTGTGGTGGCCCGAACACTCTTGTCAGTGAAAATGGTCTCCCAGATTCCATTTTCAGCTGCAACGACCTCCTGCAACCTTCTGCAAGTGAAAACGGAGCTTGGGAGACCAGTCCTTTGCTGTTTCCAGGGCACTCCTCAAGCTGGATATGGCCCATGGCCTTAAGTTTGACACCTCTGATGTAAACAGTCAAGAGGGATTTGGTATGGTTTGCTTTGCGAGATGCTAGTCCCCCATTCTTTGACTTGTAATTTAAAAAAACCCACATTTTGAAGAAAAATCCAGAGCAGGCAGGGTTGGGGATTGAATGAGGTTGTGAGAGGAAGCTAGGGTGCCTTGCTGCTAAGGCTTCCAAATTTGATATTATCAATGGCAGGTTTTTTTTCCCAGGTACCTGTGGCACAAACAATTTCAGTGCTGTAGAGAAGACTCAAAACGTGGGGCGGCAGAAATAAAATGGGTATCTCTTGGCAGTCCTTGACTTGCAACCATGTGTTTAGCCACTGTTCAAAGTTACAATGACACTAGCAAAAAAAAAAGTGGCTTACAATCGGTCCTTGCACTTATGACCATTCCATGGTCATATCCAAATTCAAGCCCTTGCATCGAAAATCCCAGCAACCAGTTCAACTGCCCAGTTGTTAGGTGGGTGTGGCCATGGTGGGTGTGGCCTACTGGAACTTCCAGGATGGCCATTTTTCACCTTCCCAAGAATCCAGAGGCCTCCCCTAGGCCTCTGGGAGGGCGAAAACGGCCTTCCCCAACCTCTGGAGACCCTCCGGAAGCCAGAAACAGGCCTGTTTCTGGACTTCCGGAAGGCCCATTTCCCCTCTCCCAAAGATTCTGTGAGGACCCTGCATTTACCTGCATTGCATCGGAGACTCCTGGGAGGGGTGAACCGGGCCAGCCGGTTGGTTGAAATACCCGTTCGGTGAACCAGATGAAAACTTAACATCCGGTTTGCCTGAACCGGTCCGAACCAGTAGAATGCCACCCAGCCCTTGCAATATTTTGGAGTCATATGATTCCATTTGCCACTTTTCCAGCTGGCTTACTACAAACAATCAATGTGGGATGTTGGATGTGTTTCACGATGGCTTGATTCACTTAACAACTGCAGTGGTATGCTGTACAACCGTGGCACAAGAGGTCATAAAATGGGGCATGACTCATTCAACAACCACCTTGCTTTAGCAATGAAATTTCTGGTCCCTATTTTGGCCATCTCAATTTTTTGTGCAGAGAATTTCCAATTCAGCCTTTGAATTCTCCTGTGGGAATCCTGAGGAACCTCAAATGGAGTCCAGCTTTTTGCAATTCTGTGGACTTCAGCTCCCAGAATTCCTTGAGCCTGGATGAGAACTTCAGGGCACTGAAACCTACCCACCTGGGAAAAAGCACAGACAGCCATGGTAGAGGGTCTGTCAGCTTGATTTAAGGCAAGGTCTGGTTTTCTTGCCTGTCACTTTGTTGATTGGCTGACATTGACCTCAAATTGATGGCTCTTTTACTCCTTTGGAAATTTCTCCTAAACATTCTTCATTGGTGATTAAATTTTACTTCTTGTTTGTCTGAATTAGGATAGATCAAAGTGTTTAAGAAACAACCATCCTTTCATTCTTGGCTGCCCAGTGCAATGTTTCTACATATTTTTCCCATGAAATTATCTCCATCTCTCCCAGATGCTGGTAGATGGCTCTCATTTTCGTTTTTAATCACAAATACTTCTTTAATTCTCTTCTCTACCCCACTGGCTTGAAAAAAAAAATATTTTTTACAGTGTTTGGAGAAATCCTAACATACACAACTCTACGGAATCATCACAAAACTGGCATTTTGCTTCATTGAATGGATTTGTGGTGGACATCTAAATTTTTGCAAGAGATTTTGTGAAAAAGGTTTTTCTTTGTTTTTGATTTATGTTTATGAGATTCCAGAGGGAAATCTGAACACTTTGACTGCTGAACAGAAGCAGACTTGTTAAGAAAGGTGGATCCTCTGTAACAAGTTATTGCAAAACATTTTAACACATCTGACATTGGTTACAGTAAGAGCTTCCAGGCAGTTCCTTGTACTGTCATATGATTGTTAAGGACAGCACTAGAGTAGCGGTAAACACCATTTTATTCTTAGGAGTAAGAAATAGGAAAAACAGATGAGAGGGTTATAAAATGCAAATCAACACATTTTGGATGTCTAATAACATTTCAGAATGGAGCAAGGGGACAGACTAATAAGGCCACCCAACCCAGAAACCCTGTGTCCAGATTAAGAGTATTTTAAAATTATGTTTAACAGACATAAGAACATAATTCCTGGAACTGACAGCTGAACGTCTTGTTTTTTGTCTGCTTATAACCTGCTCCAACCTTGAAGGAGTCTGGAGCAAAACAAAAACAACAGACCAATCAGGAAAAAGAAAGATGTTGAGACTCTAAGAAAGAGTACAAAGAAGATCAAGAAAAATGATCCTTCCCCTGCCACGCCCACCAAGCCACACCCACAGAACCGGTAGTAAAAAATTTTGAATCCCACCACTGCTCCTGTCCCCTTCCCACGACCACCGGCTGCAAATATTTGTCCATGGAGATTTTCAGTCCTTCAGGTCCTGGTTGCCCCAAAGGAGTTTTTTTCAGCAGGCAACTGGACTCATCCAAGAAGTTTCTTCAGCTCTGAAAAAAATCACCGTACCTAAAAGTTTAAGAGAATGATTAATTCTATCATGAAGGTTTACTAATATTACTATTACTATGTGATTATTATCTTATTATATTATCTTATTATGTTACCTCAGTGGTGCAGTGGTTAGAGTGCAATACTGCAAGCTACTCCTACTGCAATTTGGCAGATCGAATCCCACCAGGCTGAAGGTTAACTCAGCCTTCCGTCCTTCCGAGGTGGGTAAAACAAGGATCCAGATTGTTGGGGGCAACAGGCTGACTCTGTAAACTGCTTAGAGGGGGCTGTAAAGCACTATAAAGCGGTCTATCTATCTATCTATCTATCTATCTATCTATCTATCTATCTATCTATCTATCTATCTATCTATCTATCTATCTATCTATCTATCTATCTCTATCTCCATCCATCCATCCAGCTCTATATCTATCTAAGACGTGCTGGCATAGTGGTTACGAATGCAGAATTGCAGGCTAACTCTGCCCACTGCCAGGAGTCCAATCCTTGACTCAGCCTTCCATCATTCCCAGGGCGGTAAAACGACGACCCAGATTGTTGGGGGCAAGAGGCTGACTCTGCAAACCACTTAAAGGGGGCTGGAAAGCACTATGTATATTATTATTATTTCTATTTTTCCCCAAAACTAACTTGTACTCAGACAACACCTCTGTTCAGGTAGATATTGAGTTTGTAAGTTTACTAAAGAAAAACGTATAAATAAAAAATATTTTAAAAATCACCTTTGGGACACCGGCTGCAAAGTTTTCTTCGCCTTCCTTCCCGTTGCCCGAGTCCAGTTGCTCCGCAACGGTACTCCGGCCACTCCGCCCTCCCTGGAGTCGTTCCAGCCCCCGTTAAGAGATCTCCGTTTAGAGAGTGGGGAGGGAGGGAGCCTGGGGGGGGGGGCTGTCCCACGCGCCCTCCCCCTGTGACGTCAACTAGCATCGCAGAAAAACCCAGCTAGCATCCGCGCGGAGTTTCCAAACGGCGCTGGTGCCAGCAAACGACAGCGGCGGAGCAATCGGACAGAGGCAATTCCGAGAGAGAAGCCCCGGACGCCGCACCGGCTCTAGGCGACCGTGGCCCGTCGGGGTGCCCTCGGGGTGCCCCGCTCTCGGCGGCGGGACCATGCCGGATCCGGTGCGGATCCTGCTGGCGCTGTTGGCCCTGGCGGTTGCTTGCAAGGGGCCCATCCCGGCGGTGGCAGGTGAGGCTGGATTTGGGGTGGGTGGGCGTTGGGATGGTGGTGTTCCCCAAACCAGCGTCCTTCGGGGGAGAGACCGTGGGAAGCGGCGCGCTCGGGCCCACACCTGGGTTAGCTAATATGCGTCCGCACAGCCCGCTGGACCCGGATAGGAATGGGGGTTCACACGTGGCAGAAAGTTGTTCCGACGCGCTAAAATATCCATCCGAAATAGAGCCGAGGGTCGTAAGAATGCAACTTTTAAGCTTTGGCTGACCCGATTCGATAATTTAAGGTCAGTTTAGCAACCAGCAAACTGGATGGCAGTCTAACTTGATGACTTTTTAAAAACAAAACACACCTGAAAGTAGGAACTGGCCAGCCAAGAGTAGATTAACCTCCTGTTTTCGTAAAGCTTGTCGTTCTGCCCCAACAGAATAATTCCAGATTAAATATAAATTGCTTACCTACAGAACAGGAAAGTCCCTAATAAAGTTTCACTTTCTTTCACCCACCTATTGCAACTTTACTTTCTAAAATCTTCCTGGATCTCTCTCTTACTATTCATGGAATTACGCCCACGGGCAGTGGGGAAAAGGAGAAAGCTCAGTTTTCTCTAAGATTGCGTTGGGATGGACGCTACACGCTGGTCATAGAGGCAAGTTTAGGTAGTGGTGAAAAGGCATCTGCTAGAACATCTGCCAACATCTGCCAACATCTGCCTTGGCAACTTTAAGACTTGTGGACTTCAACTCCCAGAAATTGAGGTCCACAAGTCTTAAAGTTGTCAAGGTTGGAGACTCCAGCCCTAGGGAGTTAGCAATGGAAATGTTGGGCTCAATTGTGGCCCTAAATTCAGGACTACCTATAACACCCTAAGGAGTTGTTGTTACACCAATATCTGCACCCAAAACAGCACGTCTCCAGGCACCCTCAGAGCCTGGCAGACACCTTTGCTGCCTGGCTTTGGCTGGGGAGAGCTGAGAAAACCTAGCTAGGTCTGGGCAGCTGGTTCCCCACCCTTTAATTTCCTTTCTGGAGATATTGGAGGAAACTAAACGGCAGCCTGCCCAGCGGCCGGCGCTGCCTGGAAATTTCCCCAAAGCAGAATCTTGTTGCTTCTTGTCACAAAACTTTGCCACTCCTGCAGGTTCTTGGCTGTGCGGATTCATATCAGATAGGATCTGGGAGCAAATCTTCCCTCTTTCTGAAGAACTTTCTTCTGGAAAATATGGAAGTGGTTTGCCAACTTTGGTTTTTATGTTTATTTTTTTCTGAGAAGGTTGATTGGATTCCCTTCCCCACTCTATGGGCTGCCAGCTTGCACTCCTGTGATTTCCTAGTGGTCCATGTAGCATGTAGCAACTAGGTTTCATCCTGATAAACTTCTATTGGGATCCCCAAGTGGCTAAGCAAGTGGTACCCTGCATTAGGTAAAAAAGTTCCCCTGGCACATACATACTAGTCATTTCCAGCTCTGGGGGCATTGCTCTCCTCTGTTACAAAGCCAAAGAGCCAGCGTTGTCCTGAAGACGTCTCCAGGGTCATGTGGCCAGCAGGACTAAATGCCTTCAAAGGCACATGGAACGCTGTTCCCTTCTCACCAAAAGGGTCCTTATTTTTCTACTTGCATTTTTACATGCTTTTGAACTGCTAGGTTGGCAGAAGCTGGGACAAGTAATGGGAGCTCACTCCGTTACGGGGCGCTAGGGATTCAAACCTGCCGACCTTTCTGATCGACAAGCTCAGTGTTTTAGCCACTGAGCCCTGCATTAGTGGGATGCAATTGTCTGATTTCCTTGAAATATTAAGCGCCTTTAGAAGCGAACAATTCTTCCTCCTGCTGTTGCTGTGCCCCGATGTGAACAAAACAGCTGGATCCCTTCGTGGTTTGGGTGAAAGGCCAACCAGAAGCCTTTTTTCTCCCTCAAATCTTGGCATCGATCCACTTCCTGGCTTCCAATTGGCCCTCTTGAGGAATCACAACGATGCCTCTTTCTGTCCTCCAGGGATTTTGCAAGTTGCGCTGGTTTTAAACATGCAGAGCCTGGCTCAGATTCTTTTCAAGCATCGGCCCCTGATGTCGCAATGGGATACGGAGATGTGGGATGCCTTCGGTGCAAAACCGCACAACTCCCTTTGGTTCTGGGGGTGCAACGGGCCTTGCAGACCGAACAGAAGGAAAAACCTTTCCTTCTGTTAGCCAGGTGGGAGAGCCCGGAACAGAAGCAGTGAGGATGCAGTGATTCCTGCAAAGGGGCTGAGGGCAAAATACACCTGTCCATATCCACACCATTGCCTAACCCAGTGGTAGGGAACCTTGGCTCTTTTATCACTTATGGACTTCAACTCCCAGAATTCCTGAATGAGCTATAAAAGGTTCCCCATCCCTGGCCTACTGGTTTTTCAGTTGTGAGGGAAATCAATTTTTGATTTGAATGGGATTGTTCAATATACAAATGTCCTAATTTTTGACTTGAATGATCAATATTCTTTATATGTCCTACATTTGTATATTAAACAGTCCCATTCGAGTCAAAAATTGATTTCCCTCACAGCTGAAAAACCACTAGGCCAGGGATGGGGAAACGTTTATGGCTCACTCAGGAATTCTGGGAGTTGAAGTCCATCAGTGATGAAAGAGCCAAGGTTCCCTACCGCTGGCCTAACCAATCGGCTCCAAACAGGTGAGCATTTGACCTTCAAGCTGCCTTTCCGATCTTTCACACCGAATTACAGATCGTCTCAACATATGACCATTTGTTTAATATCCGTTCAAAGTTACAAAGGCACTGAAAAAAGTGACCCACGACCGTTTTTCACACTTATGACCATTGCACTTATGACCAAAATTCTGATGCTTGGCAACTGGCATGTATTTATGACTGTTGAGCCATCCTGGGATCATTTGATCATCATTGATAACCTTGGTAATCACTTAAATATGAGCCAGCTGTGTGCGGCAGCTTAGCTCAAGTGTTCTGTACTAAAGCTGCTTGGTGCTGTGAAACTGAAACTGAAACTGAAACTCCTCTGCTCGTGTTTTGTATTTGGAACAGATTTCTTTCCAGGTGGGGAGGGGGAGTAGAACTCCTTAGCATCAGAGCGTGTTAATAATAATAATAATATAGGAAATACTAATCAGTGGTGGGATTCAAATTTTTTTACTAGCGTTCTGTGGATGTGGCCTGATGGGTGTGGCCTGGTGGGCGTGGCAGGGGAGGATACTGTAAAATCTCCATTCCCTCCCCACTCCTGGAGGAAGGTTACCACCCGTTCTCTGAACTCAAAATTTCTGCTACCGGTTCTCAAGAACTGGTCAGAACTGGTCACGCCTCTCCTGCGCGAGCTGCATTGGTTGCCGGTGGCCTCCCGGGTTCGCTTTAAGGTTCTGGTTTTGACCTTTAAAGCGATCCATGGCATCGGACCAGGTTATCTGCAGGACCGCGTTCTGCCGGTAGTCTCCCACCGACCTGTGCGCTCCCACAGGGAGGGCCTCCTTCGGGTGCCGACGGCCTCTATGTGCCGCCTGGTGACCCCGAGGAATAGGGCCTTCTCTGTGGGACACCCACCCTCTGGAATGTTCTGCCTCCTGAGCTACGTAACAACACCGACCTGAGAGCATTCAGACGTGCACTGAAAACTTGGCTCTTCGAGCAGGCCGGCCTGGACTGAAATGGGAGTTTTAAAGAGTAATTTTAGAATTTTGGGTTTTAAATTTCGGGATTTTAAATTCGGGGTTTTTATTGTTAATTTATTGGGGTTGGGCATAAATTTTAGTGGCAGCCTTAAGATGTTTAATCTTCTTTTAACTTTTATAATGTGGAATGTTTTATAGCTGGCTGTACACCGCCCTGAGTCCTTCGGGAGAAGGGCGGTATATAAATGGGTAAATAAAAACCTGCTGAATCCCACCTCTGATACTAATGCTCTGATGGTCATTTGGAAAAATCCTTTCTTAGTGAGCCCCTAGAAGCCAAGAGGAACATGTGTGCTCAATTTCAAGTGTGTAGGCTTTACAGTTCTAGAGATTTTGTGATGATGCATGAGGGGCCTTTCGCTTTATATATATAGATTTTTCTTTGGTCTCTTCTTCAGCTATTGACATCTTGAGTTAGAGGAAGGATTCGAGTGGCAGAGTAGAAACGCTGCATTGGCTTAGCTTCCCTTCCCTTCTCAATTCATTCCAGGAAGCACCGATTTTAGAAGGAAGGAGGGAAGGTGACCGTCCCTTGTCTTCCTCTTGGACTGTTTAGCTTCTCTTCTCCTCCGTAACAAAATGTAAACTTAGAACTATTAGCTTGTTGGTTTCCTTAAGCCGGAAATCCAGAACAGGGAGAAGGGGAAGTGCAAAGCCCAGGAATGTTTCTTAAAACCAAGGATGTTTCGCTAAGGAAACTGGTTTTCTAATAGAAGGGAATATCTGTAGCTCAGGGTTGAACTGGTTGCTCGCTTGCACATGTGGTTTCTTCCCCAAACCCCAAAAACTTTAACCTTAGACTGTCTACTATTGACCTCACCCCTTTCCTAAGAGGTCTGTAGGGGATATGCATAAACGCACCAACATGTCTACTGTCCCTATCCTATTGTTTCTTTTATATTTTATTTTTCTTATATGTATCCATGTATTCATAGCTATGTTTTACTTATACCTATTATCTTGTAAGCAATTGACAAATAAATACATAAATAAATAAATAAATAAATAAATAAATATTTTGGGACCCGATGAGGCGACATCAGCAGCGCTAGAAGGGACTAGGTGGGTTGCCCTCTGTTTACAGGCATTTGTGCAGGAAGCATAGTGGGTGGAGGTTTGCCTGCATGAAAATTTCCCCCATTCCCATGCTTTAGAAGTGTTTGGTGCCCATGTGTGGTTCCAACAGAAGATAATCTCTGTAGCTCAGTAGGGTTGGACTGAGGGGACATTGGTGCTCTCAGCTTGGTGGTTTTCTTGCAGATATTTCATGACCCAGCTAGGTAACATCATCGGTGGCCAACTAGGTAGCATCATCACCATTGATGATGCTACCTACTTGGACAATGAGATGTCTGCGAGAAAACCACCAAGCTCAGAGAGGACCCACAGTCCTCCTCCTTCTCCTCCTTGCAAACCCCACTCCCTTCTAGCATGGATGATGTTGGACCTAGTTGGACAATTAAATGCCTGCGAGAAAACCACCAAACTCAGAGAGGACCAAGGACTCTTCAACCCTGAGTGACAACTATTCCCCTTTATTGTCTCCCTCCATTCCTGTTGTCTCTCCTGCATCAAAGTAGTACAGTATTCTAGCCTCAGTTTGTGCAATATTCTAGTTATTTGCTACAGTGACTTAAGCCCTATAAATGTTTAATTGCTAACATCTGAATCCCATACCGAACAAATGAAAGACTGAAGGATCAAGTGGGCACATGAAGTGATTGTGCAATAATGGAAATTTCACTGGAAGTCTAGTTTTAATATCGTGCAGATGACATAATAGAGAAAATGGGCATGAAGCGTTCTTTCATTAGATTATGGCACTGATTATGGTTGTTGAAATGGATCCCGAATATTCCGACATTTGTCAGAAAGATAACAAAGAAGTGGGAACTTCTGAAAAAAGTCTAATCATACTTGCCACATAGTTTTCATGTGGTGGATTCCATCAGATTAGGAAAACCTGTTGATTACTGTGCTAGTAATCACATGTTTTAAACCAGGAGCATCTGCAGAATAAATTGAAAAAGTAAAGATGACAACCACAACTGTGTGATTGCAACTTTGTCCATTCGTTTGTACCAGTCATAATATTGTGGCTGCCATCTTGATTTTATACCTATCTCTCCATCTCTATATTTAAGATAGCCTTTCTACAGATATCCTTCCCTTACAACATTTATTTATTTATTTATTTATTTATTTGATTGATCTTCTATACCGCCCCCTCTCCTAGCGGGACTCGGGGCGGTGTACAGCCGAATAAAAATACAAACATAAATACAATATTTAAAATGGAATTAAAAGAATTAAATAATTGGCTGAAAAATTAAAACTATCAAAGGTTAAAAGCTAAGAAACCATTTAAAATCAATTAAAAACCCTGCAAGTAACTCTAAGCCAGACCGGCGTGATGGAATAAGTGGGTCTTCAGCGCGTGCCGGAAGGTTAATAGGTCAGGGATGGTCCTCATTACGGGGGTAATTCGTTCCAGAGGGAGGGTGCTCCCAGAGAGAAGGCCCGCACCCTCGGGGTCGCCAGCCATCCAGCCGGCGGCACCCTGAGGAGGCCCACCCTATGGGAGCGCACTGGCCGACGGGAGTTTGTTTAATGACCATTAAAAGTTACAGTGGCACTGAAAAAAATAACATGATGGCTTTTCACGCTTACAACCCAATGATCACATGGTGAAAATTCAAATGCTTGGGAACTGATTCATATATATGACAGTTGCAGAGTCCTGGGGTCATGTAATCGCCTTTTGCGACCTTCTGGCAAGCAAAGTCAAAGAGAAAGTAAGATTCACTTTTTTAAAATATAAATTTATTTATTCAAAATTTAAAAAAAAAATTAAAAAGAGAAACAAGTTCTCACATTTTACAGCAATATCATAGCAGTGTACATGTCCTTTAATAACACTTAAGTTCATTTACCATGGATATGTCTGTAGCTAATTTACTAGTTCCTTACTTACTGTACTACTATTAAAGTACAATACTTATTTATCTACATTACTTTATATATATACACATAAGTCATATATCATATTCTTCTTTGAAATTTCTTTTGTCATTTTCACAAAACATCTTTACTCCTTTTTTTTAACCATTTATATATCATATATTCCATATGGTAAAATATTCTTCTTCTTCCCTGTTTTTAATAACATAGTTAGTCTGATCATTTCTGTGCATTGATATATCTTATTAATTGCTGCTAGATCTGTGGGTGTCATGGTCAGTTTCCAGTTTTGAGCAAGAGAAATTCTTGCAGTGATTATAAATATGTAATGTGAGGTGTTGGTGTTTCTTATTCCATATTGATTCTAACATACCTAGCAGAAAGATCTCTGGTTTGAACTGGATCTTTTGTTAACTCCTCTAACCATGCTCGATAGAAAGTAAGATTCACTTAACAACCAGGTTACTAACTTAACAATTGCAGTGATTCACTGAACAATTGTGGCAAGAAAATTCATAAAATGGGGCATAATTCACTTAATAGCAATAGCCCTTAGACTTATATACCGCTTCACAATCCTCTCTAAACAGTTTACAGAGTCAGCCTTTTGCCCCCAACAATCTGGGTCCTCATTTTATCCACCTCGGAAGGATGGAAGGCTGAGTCAACCTTGAGCCAGTCAGGATTGAACTGCTGGCAGTGGGAAGAATTAGCCTGCAATATGGCATTCTAACCACTGCACCACCATGGCTTCCTTCCTTCACCTTGTTTTCCTTTCCTTCCTTCCTTCCTTCCTTCCTTCCTTCCTTCCTTCCTTCCTTCCTTCCTTCCTTCCTTCCTTCCTTCCTTCCTTCCTTCCTTCCTTCCTTCCTTCCTCTGGAGTATATGATAGCAATAGCACTTAGACTTATTATACCACTTAACAGTGCATTACAGCCCTCTCTGAGCAGTTTACAGAGTCAGCCTCTTGTCCCCAACAATCTGGGTCCTCATTTTATCCACCTCGGAAGGATGGAAGGCTGAGTCAACCTTGAACCTGGTGGGATTCGAACTGCCGAACTGCAGACAGCAGGCAGGCAGCAGAAGTAGCCTGCAGTACTGCACTCTAACCACTGTGCTACTGTGGCTCATAGCAACTTAACAACTGTCTCATTTAACAACAGAAATTTTGAGTGCAGTTGTGGTCGTTGGTTGAGGATTATCTGTATAAACATTTCCAAAAGATTTTCTTCCTTATTTTAAGGGCTGTCATAAAGTATTTACGCTAAACGTACTTTGACAGTTCTTCTCTTTTACTTGAGATGTTCTTGTAGGGTAGTTATCACAATATAACAGACGCATAGCGCAAATATGGGCTAACACAACCAAATAGTAGTGAAGGCTATAGATTTCACTTGTGGGATTCCATTATCAGAGGACTTGGTGATAGCAGCTGCTAGCTTTGATAACTTTCAGAGAGGATTGGGTCCATTGATGATGAAGGACAGATCCTTGGAGGGCTATCAGTCTTGAAAACTGAATGTTATCTCTGAGTTGGGGGTAGCATGTCTCCAAAATCCAGAAGAACAATGGTGGGAGAGAGGGGAGGGGGTCTCCATCTGCCTCTTGAGAACACCTGACCAGATCCAACAGGTTCTGCTGCATCTACAGTTCTGCTGGATCTATTCAAGATATCCAACCTTTTGCAGAGATGTGGTTCTGAAGTATGGCTGTTCTTCTGGATTCTTACGTTTGTTTCTTCCTGTAATGGCCAAAAACAGCAGTCAAAAACCTAGGATATAGAGTTGTCTTGTGATTGAACTCTTTAACTGCCTGCCACTTGGACTTTGTAATTTGAATTGTCCTTAAGAGTCTGTAAGAGTTCACCGCAATCCACCCATCATAAAATAATATGGACAAATCAAACAGCAAAGAAGCCAAACATATGTTCTCTTTCCCTCTACTCTTATATATATTTAGATTATCAACAACTGGCATTATTAGACTGGTACAGTTAAGAGAATGAAGATTATTATACTTTGGGGAACAAATTTTTTATATACATACACACATACAGACTAGCTGGATATATATAGATGTACTGTAGATATAGATTTAAATATAGATACATAGATATAACAACCCTCAATATGTTGAGAGTGTGGTGGCATGTCAGCTTCCCCAGTACCTGGAGCAAGATACGTACCTGGATCCCTTCTAATCGGGCTTCAGGCCCAGACATAGTACTGAAACGGCATTGGTCATGTTGGTTGATGATCTCTGGAGGGCCCGTGACGGGTTATTCATCTGTCCTGGTCCTATTAGATCTATCAGTGGCTTTTGATACTATCGACCATAGTATCCTATTGCGACGGTTGGGGGGGTTGGGGGTTGGAGGCACTGTGTTGCGGTGGTTCGCCTCCTTCCTCTCCGACTGCCTGCAATTTGTGTTGGCGGGGGGGGGAGAGGTCCACCTCTAGGTCCCTCGATTGTGGGGTGCCTCAGGGGTCAGTCCTCTCTCCTCTCCTGTTCAACATTTATGTGAAGCCGCTGGGGGAGATCATCCGTGGTTTTGGGGTGAAGTGTCATCTGTACGCTGATGATACTCAGCTGTATATCTCCACTCCAAGCCACCCCAATGATGCCATGGAGGTCATGTCCCGTTGTCTGGAGGCCGTGCGGAACTAGATGGGCGGGAACAGGCTCCGACTCAACCCTTCCAAGACTGAGTGGCTGTGGTTTCCGGCGTCCCGATATAGCCAGGTAGTTCCTTCGCTGCTTATTGGGGGTGAGATTTTGCCCCCTTCAGAGAGGGCTTGCAATCTGGGTGTCCTCCTGGATGTACGGCTGTCCTTGGAAGATCATATTACGGTCGTCTCCAGGGGGGCGTTTTATCAGGTTCGCCTGATCCGTCAGATGAGGCCCTTTCTGGATCGGGATGCCTTACGCACGGTCACTCATGCCCTGGTCACCTCCCGACTGGACTATTGTGTTGCCCTCTACATGGGGCTCCCGAATGGGAGCATCTGGAGGCTTCAACTGGTACAGAATGCGGCTGCGCGAGTGGTTATGGGGGTGTCAAGGTTCTCGCATGTGACGCCCCTTCTGCGTGAGCTGCATTGGTTGCCAATGGCCTCCCGGGTGCGCTTTAAGATTTTGGTGTTAACTTTTAAAGCGCTCCATGGCATCGGACCAGGATATTTACAAGACCACATTCTGCCATTTTCCTCTCACTGTCTGGTGCGCTCCCACAGGGAGGGTCTCTTGCGGGTCCCATTGGCATCTATGTGCCAGCTGGTGACCCCGAGGAATAGGGCCTTCTCTGCGGGGGCGTCTGCCCTCTGGAATGGGTTGCCTCCGGAGTTACATACAGCCACGGACCTGGGGACCTTTAGGCGTGCCTTGAAAACCTGGCTCTTTGACCAGGTCAGCTTGATCTGATTTTAGATTTGGGTATTTTAATTTTATTTTAATTTTAGGGTTTATGGTAGGGGTTTTAATTGTTTTACAGCCAGGGTATTTAATTTAGTTTTAATTTTTGTATATTTAATGTTTTTAATTGCATGGCTGTACACAGCTCCGAGTCCTTCGGGAGAGGAGTGGTATATAAATAAATATCTATTCTATTCTATTCTATAACCCATGACTATCGAGAAATTTTCTTATGTGAACAGAAAATAGAATAGAATAATGGAATGAATAATTAGAATAAAATAGAATAATGGAATGAAGAATAGAATAGAATAGAATAATGGAATGAAGAATAGAATAGAATAATAGAATGAAGAATGGAATGAAGAATAGAATAGCATAGCATAGCATAACATAGCATAGAATTCTTTATTGGCCAAGTGTTGATTGGACACACAAGGAATTTGTCTTAGTGCAAATGCTCTCATTATACATAAAAGAAAAGATACATTTGTCAAGAATCATAAGGTACAACACTTTATAATAGTCATAGGGAACAATAAGCAATCAAATTATACCAGGAAACAGTCAATATATAGTAAATCATAAGGATACAAGTGACGAAGTCACAGTCATACAGTCACAAGTGATGGTGATATGGGTGATAAGGAGTGATGAGAAGATTAGCAGTAATAGTAGTGCAGACTTTGTAAATAGTTGGACAGGGTTGAGGGAATTATTTGTTTAGCAGAGTGATGGCTTTCGGGGACAACTGTTCTTGTGTCTAGTTGTTCTGGTGAGCAGTGCTCTATAGCGTCATTTTGAGGGAAGGAGTTGAAACAGTTTATGTCTGGGATGTGAGGGGTCCGTAGATATTTTCACAGCCCTCTTTTTGACTTGTACAGTATACAGGTCCTTGCGAAACAACAGCGAGAGAGGGAGTGACTTTTGAATTCTTGCTAGCTTCCCCATTGATTTCATTTGCGGGAAACTGGCAGGGAGCATTGAAAACAGTGATTAAGTGGCCCACAGCTGGCCAATGTGATGTTGCAGTGGCTGCAACTCTGTGAATGTAACTGATGTGAAGGCAAATTGGAATTGGATGGGAATAACGAGGCCCTGGTTTGGTATGCATTTTTAAGTTAGTGAATCCGAGGTATCTCAATTCAAAATATGTTGTGCTCTGATGCACTGTTTGGGCTAATTGAAAGTTACAAAAAGACAAAAAGAAGAGTTTTAGTAATGTATAGATGTGTAATAGATTTAGTTTTCTAAAAGTATCTTCATTGTATTAACAAAGTCATATTGAGGGGCTACCAAAAGAAGAGGGGGTCAACCTATTCTCCAAAGTAGCAGAAGACAATGGATGGAAACTAATCAAGGAAAGAAGCAACCTAGAACTAAGGAGAAATTTCCTGACTGTGAGAACCATTAACCATGGAACTGCTTGCCACCAGATGTTTTGAGTGCTCCATCACTGGAAGCTTTTAAGAAGATGCTGGACAGCCACTTGCCTGCAATGCTATAGGTCTCCTGCTTAATCAGAGGGTTGGACTAGAAGATCTCCAAGGTCCCTTCCAACTTTGTTATTCTATGTATTTAAAATCAAAAGGGGAAGAAGAAAAAGTGATTGTAGTAATAGTTGTAGAGGTAGCAGCCTCAAAATTAAGTCATGGGCAAAAAAAGTTCCAAAAAAGTGAATAACATATTGTAAGATACTTTCTCTTGCTTCTTTGGGAAAAAAAGGAACAATTTTAATGCACACGGATAACAAATGTTGACAATTCTACAGAGGAATTATTGAGTCTGTCATCTGCACCTCTATAACTGTATGGTTTGGTTCTGCAACCCAACAGGACAGACACAGACTTCAGAGAGTAATTAGGACTGCAGAAAAAAAAAATTACTACCCACCTGCCTTCAATTGAGGACCTGTATCCTGCACGAGTCCAAAAGAGGGCTGTGAAAATATTTACAGACCCCTCACATCCCGGACATAAACTGTTTCAACTTCAACTTACTTACTAAGACTGTGTTACTATTATTCCTCTACTACCAGATTATAATAACACTTCCTAGTGCCTATCTCTTCCCACTTATGACTATAACAGTATTGCTTGTATCTTTACAATTTATGTTTTGTTCCTTAGTATGTTTTGTTGCTTATTTATTTATCCTATGACTATTACTAAGTGTTGTATCATATGATTCTTGATGAATGTATTTTTCCCTTTATGTACACTGAGAGCATATCCACCAAAGACAAATTCCTTTTGTGTCCAATCACATTTGGCCAATAAAGAATTCTATTCTTTATGTCCAATAGACATACATTTGTGCATACTAAGATGTGGCTTTGGAAAGTAGGTGATAAGAAAAGTTCAAGATGTTAGGCTGTTTCTATCCCTTTTTTATATCAACACCTGTTTGATCCAAGATAAAAAGGGAGTGAATCTTTGATCATGTGGTCATGGCAACATTTTGACTTTTTCAATTCTTCCCCCCCAAGTTATATGCAACCACTAGGAAGCTAACAGCACTTGGTAGCATGCAAAAAAAGAAATGTTGCATTGCATGTCTGCAAAGCAAGTCTAACTCTTAATTCCAGAGTTGGGTAAGGATTTTTCTGCTCATTCTCCAATGCCTGAAAAAATTTTCAGGTATTGTTGTTGTTGGAAGAATTATCCTTCTGGGTTCAGTTCCAAGCGGGGAAAAAGACATGGAGGCTGTTTGGAAAGATGGTTTAATGGTGGACAAGACCACATGGCTTGGAGCTCCAAGGAAGGAAGGGGTGACCACATGCTTCAAGGTGAAGGAAAAGAGAAGGAAGGGCTGCGATGCTGAGAGTCCCTTATATACCCTCTGTTGGGATTTGAATTTGAGCTTGTATTCTGATTGGTTGTCAGACTCCCATGGGGCCATGTAGGGGCAACTCTGTAGGCTGCCCTGAGTCCCAGGCTTGGTTGAGCCTTGCTGGATGATGATGTAATGAAAGGGCGTTGGGCATTTCCTATTATAGCTCTATCTGGAGTAGATCTTCGTTATGTAAAATATTCTGTCCCAGGCCTTAATGGCCCACTCATTAACAAAGGTGGGGTTGAGCTTCTGCTTCTGAGGTGAGTTTCTACTTCTCTTTTTTAGGGGAAATATTCTGCCTTTTTATTATTTCCTAGGATATTTCATTTTTCTAGGAGAGGGGTGGGTTTCAACTTCCAACACTATCTTGATAAGGTTCCAGATACGAGGCCAAATAGCCTAGAAAATGGCTTTCTCTCAATATAAAGTGATAATTCCCAAACAAAGGGATTAAATTCTTCTACCTCTTTATTTATATTACTCTGTGCTTTGAAAACACTGACAATAATCAATTCTGTCTGAGCTAGTATCACACCCTGAGCCTTGAGATACTAAAATGATACCAGTTTTACTGATTAACAGCTAAATCTTTTGACCCTTGGCCACCTTATCTGAGTAAAAAGGCTGTAATCTTATTTACCAATGTATTATTCTTGCTTTGAAAAGACTGGTGTTAAAAAAATCTATTCTGTCTGATCTTATTGCATTCTGGGCTTTGAACGACTAAAATGATATCACTTCTAACAGATTAACAGCTAAATCTTTTAATTCTTGGCACCTTCCCTGATTAAAAGGCTGTAAAATGGATTTTTCTCTATTGCCCCAGTAGCATTTTTTCCTGCAGTCAGGTTGTAATTATCTCTGTTTATTTGTTACTTCTGTAGTGGATCCCTGCTCTGTTCTCTGTAGCCTGAATTCCTCTCCAAGTTTTAGCATAAGGTGGGGTAAGAAAAAGATGAAATGAGTTTTCTTAAGTTCAACATAGTAAAGACAATTTAAATCAGTGTGCTTTTTAAACTTGGTGACTTTAAGATGGGTGGACTTCAACTCCCAGAATTCCCCATTCAGATGGCTGGAGAATTCTGGGAGTTGAAGTCCACCCATCTTTAAATCACCAAGTTTTTTTTAAAAAAACACTGACCTAAATGAACTCAATAATTTATTTATTTGGGAAAAATTATCTTTTATTTTATATTAAACTTTATGTTTAGATTTTGTATTTACCCATGTTTCTAGAAGAAAGACACTGTCAAGGTTACTGAAATCTGGCTAATTCTTGCTTCTTGTGTTGCCTAGTTGCACAGACCTTGATGCTAAGGTGAAATAAGCCAGCATAGTAGATGTTGGCATGTTGAATACCACAAAACCTGGCTTCCCTAGATCAAGGCAACAATATCTGAACGTTTTCCTCTTTCGTTTGTACCAACTCCAGAAGACAACAGCATTGAGATTTCCCAAAGTTTCAGGAATAAAAAAAAGTTTCAGCAGTAAAAAAAAATAAAAATAAAAAATCCAGTTGGATTTTTCAAGTGGTGAAACATCCATAACTGCATAGTTGATACAGGTAGTTCTCAACTTATGACCACAATTGAACCCAAAATTTATGTTGCTAAGTGAGACATTTGTTAAGTTTTGTCCCATTTTACGACTTTTCTTGCTACTGTCGTTAAGTGAACCCCTGTAATTGATAAGTTTGTAACCCGGTTGTTAAGTGAATCTGGCTTCCCCCATGGACTTTGCTTGCCAGAAGGTTGCAAAAGGGGATCCCATGACCCCAGGCGACCCTGCGACCGTCGTAAATATGAACCGGTTGCCAAGTGGGAGAATTTTGATCTCATGACCATTTGGGGAGGCTGCAAAGGTCATAAGTGTGAAAAACGGCCATTAGTCACTTTTTTCAGTACTGTTATAGCTTTGAAATGGTCACTAAATGAACTATTTCTTGTCAGTCGAGAACTGCCTATATGTGTTGAGCCCATATAGGATTAGAGGCAGGGAGCATTTACTTGGTAGATTGCCACCCCTTCTTCCTTCCACTTTTTCCTTCTCTAAAAATCATATTTCTAGATAATCCTTTGGTAGAGTTTCTTGAATCCAGTCTTTTACACTATATGATAGAGAGCTGGCCTGATGCCAGACCACTTCTGCAGTTTTACCTTACACAGGGACAACTTGAGCAGAGTAACAGAGTTGGAAGGGACCTTATAGGTCATCTAGTCCAACCCTCCGCCCAAGTAGGAGACCCTACACCATTTCTGACAGATGGCAGTCCAGTCTCTTCTTGAAAGCCTCCAGGGATGAAGCTCCCACAACTTCTGAAGGCAACTTCTGTTCCATGGGTTGATTGCTCTCACTGTCAGAAAATTCCTCCTTATTTCCAGATTGAATCTCTCCTTGTTCAGTTTCCATCCATTATTCCTAGCCTGGCCTTCAGGTGCCTTGGAAAATAGCTTGATTCCTAACCCTCTGTGGTAGCCCCTCAAATATTGGAAGACTGCTCTCATGTCTCCCCTGGTCCTTCTCTTCACTAGACTAGCTATGCCCAATTCCTGTAATTATTCATTGTATGTTTTAGCCCCCAGTCCCCTGATAATCTTGGTTGCTCTTCTCTGCACTCTTCCTAGAGTCTCAAAATCTTTTTATAGCATGGTGACCAAAATTGGATGCAGTACTCTAGGTGTGGTCTTACTTTACAGAGTGGTATTAATACCTCCCTTGATCTTGATTGAATCCCTCTGTTAATGGAATTTAAGATTGCATTGTCTTTTTTGGCTGCCGCTGCACACTGCTGACTTTTATTTAACTGGTTGTCCATTAAGACTCCGAGATCCCCCTCACAGTTACTGCTATTGAGCCTGGTTTCACCCAGTCTATATGTGTCATTTTGGTTTTTCTTGCCTAAGTGTAAGACTTTACTTTCCTCTACCTTGAATTTCATTTTGTTAGAGAGGGCCCAAGGTTCAGGTCTGTCAAGAAGATCCATCTGGATCTTGAGCAAATCTGCAAGTCACACTGATTTTAAAGACTCTGAAACAGGGATTGTGTAGGTAACAGCCCCCCTAGGCATATGTGTGCAAAAGAGCGAAAAAGGAAAAGGTGTGATTCACTCCTGGAGACACACAAAAAGTGGGAGTTTTTCCAGTTTGTCCTGAAGTAGAGTATCTTTCATCTGAAGATTGCCAAAGCCTGCTGAAATTGCCTTCACAGGAATGAAAACATGACGTCTGGCTGATTTTTTACCCATAGTTGGCTGTAATCCTGGCAGCCCCAGGCATGTGCCTTTCAACAATGCTGTTTATTATAGTTCAGCAGGCGAGATCTACGGAGTAGCTGGTATGGACAGCTCAGAAGTCACTGCCCTAATTGTGTGGATGTGTTAAGACAAACAGCCTCTTGCTTCATCCGTCACACGGCTGCTCCTCCAAGAAACATCAGCCCTTCACAAAGGCGCTCAGAGCATTAAAATAAAGGCAGGATTGTGCAATTGTGCAGCCTATCCTGGCAGAGCTGGATACATTTGTCACTCCTTTTGCCTCTGGATGGGAAACCCTTTCAGGGCTATTTGTCTGGAGGGGCATTTAGCAGCGTGGGGGGGTACTTGCCACCAGGGACAGTTTGAAAGAAAAGAATTCAAGAATTTGTCCACACACGATCAATCCCAAGGCTCCCTCTGGGTTTAGATGGGGGAAAATGCAACAGGCAATTTGCATCTGGCGCTCTGTAGTATCTGCCAGTATCTTTCTCCTGAATTGAACTGAAATTCCTTACTTTGGATTGCCCATAATTTATTCCTCTGGCGAATAAGGCAAAGTCCCTTTTTTAAAGATGCAGTATTGCCAGTCTCTTGAGGAAAACAATGTGTGTCTGTGTGTGTGTGTGAGAGAGAGAGCGCTGGGGGGGGGGAGAAAGAGAGAGAGAGAAAGAGACAAAGAGAAAGAGGGAAAAAGAGAGGAAGAAAGAGAGAGAGAGTGGAACAGAGAGAGAGGAAGAGAGAGGGAAGGAGAGAGGAAGAGAGAGGAGAGAGAAAAAGAGACAAAGAGAAAGAGGGAGAGAGAGGAAGAAAGGGAGAGAGAGTGGAACAGAGAGAGAGGAAGAGAGAGGGAAGGAGAGAGAAAGAGACAAAGAGGAAGAGAGGAAGAAAGGGAGAGAGAGTGGAACAGAGAGAGAGGAAGAGAGAGGGATGGAGAGAGGAAGAGAGAGGAGAGAGAAAGAAGAGACAAAGAGAAAGAGAGAGGAAGAAAGGGAGAGAGAGTGGAACAGAGAGAGAGGAAGAGAGAGGGAGGGAGAGAGAAAGAGAAAGAGAAAGAGAGAAAGAAAGAGAGAGAGTGGAACAGAGAGAGAGGAAGAGAGAGGGAGGGAGAGAGAAAGAGAGAAAGAAACAAAGAGAAAGAGGAAGAGAGAAGGGAGAGAGAGAAAGAGAGAGGAGAGAGAAAAAGAGTCAGAGAGAGGAAGAGAGGGGAAGAGAGAGACAGAAAGAGAGAGAGAAAGAGAGGGAGAAAGAGAAAGAGAGAAACAAAGAAAGAAAGAGAGGAAGAGGGAGAGGGAGAAAGAGAGAGACAGAGAAAGAGAGAGAGAATGAGAGAGAGAGAGAGAGAACTTTCTCTTGGGGCCATTCTGTTCTTGGGAGTCATTTATGAAATCAATTGCACCATCTGATTTTCATCAGAAAGTTTGATCTCCTAATTTCTTGGAGCTGTTTCCAAACTTCTAAACTTAAGTTTCATTGCTTATTTCTCTCTGTTTATGTAAGTAGCATACAGAAGGGAGGCAGTGTCAACAAAGTTACGGAGGTGGCTGCGTGTGGATGAAGCTCCCTCCTCAGCTGTTTCTGGTTGCCTACCCTTTCCCCTGACAGGTTCCCTTAAAAGCACCAGATTGGACCAGATTTTCCGAAAGACACATTTATTGGTATTTCTCAGTCTTGGCAACACGAAGAAGTGTGAATTTCTACACCCAGAATTCCCCAACAGGGAAACATTTCACAGATATTTAGATTGCACTTTAGACCTACAGTTCATACATCTGTCAATATCTTGGAAATATTAGAGATATGGGAAAAATTATGGGAAATGAATTTGATCCTCAATCAGTGATTTTCAACCTCAGCAACTTGAAGACATGAGGACTTCAACTCCCAGAATCCCCCAGCTGGCAAAACTCCACTGATCTTTGAATCAAACTTTAGATCCAGAAATGACACATCTGAAGATATCTTTGAAACAGTAGAGATGTGGAGAAAAATTCTGGGAAACGAATTTGATCCTAAATTAGTCACACGAGGACATCAACTCCCAGAATTCTGCAGCCAGCCTGCTAGCAAGGGAATTCTGGGAGTTGAAATCCACACACATCTTCAAATGACCAAGGTTGAGAAACATTGCCCTGGAGTTTAATATGGACGTTGCAAGGGTGTTCACCCTCCTCGGTTCTCTGCCACGTGACCCTGGACTTCGCCTGTTGGAATGCTGAAGTTGCAGAGTTATACGAAAACTCAGCTATTACAAAACAGCGATAAGCTTCTGGCGACTACTGCGGAGGGGAAACCAGATGTAGATAAGATGCGCAGCATTCTGGGAATGTTTGCAATTTTAGAGATTTGGGGAAGGCCTCCAGATGTTGGGGATTGACAGCTGTCCAGAATGAAATATTTAATGGTAGTCCCTTGCTTACAATTGGTTTAGCAACTGTTCAAAGCAGTGGTGGGATTCAGGGTTTTTTTTTTACTACAGGTTCTGTGGGCGTGGCTTGGTGGGCATGACTTGGTGGGCGTGGCGGGGGAAGGATACTGCAAAATCCCCATTCCCTCCCACCCCACTAGCCTGCTTTCCAGCTCCATTCTCCTGCGCAGGGCAACCAAAGGAGACCCAGCCAATCAGCTGTGGGCATGGCTTGGTGGGTGTGGATTTCTGTGGGTATGGCTTGGTGGCTTGGTGGGCGTGGCAGGGGAAAGTTACTGCAAAATCCCCCTTCCCTCCCCATCCCACTAACCTGCTTTCCAGCTTCGTTCTCCTGTGCAGGGCAACCAAAGGAGACCCAGCCGATCAGCTGGGACTCAATGGGAGGCAGAGAAGAGATGGGGTTGGCGGGGCCAGTCAGAGGTGGGATTGGCCAGTTCTCCAAACTACTCAAAATTTCTGCTACTGGTTCTCTAGAACTGGTCAGAATCGGCTGAATACAACCTCTTGTTTCAAAGTCACAACTGCACTGAAAAAAGTCTTAAGAGGACCACTTTTCACACTTTTCACACATTCCCGTGCCCATGTGATCAAACTTCAGATGCTTGGCAACTGGTTTCATATTTATGGCGGCTGCAGTGTCCCGGGGGATACTCATCTCAACTTTTGCGACCTTCTGAGAAACGAAGTCCTTGGGGAAACCAGATTCGCTTAACAACTGGGTTAGTTCACCATGGCAATGGTTCACTTAATAGCTGGGGCAGGCAAAGTCGTACAATGGGGCAAAATTCACTGAACAAATGTCATAAATTTTGGGCTTGATTTTGGTCATAAGTCGAGGACTCCCTGTACGTCATTGAATGGGGGGCTGTCGGTTGGGAAGTTTTTTAGAAGACTTTTGTTTCAGAGTGTTGGCAGAATTTGGGCAGAGGTGGGGAATTCAGCAGGTTCATACCAGTTCTGGAGAATTGGTAGCGGAAACTTTGAGTAGTTTGGAGAACCAGCAAATCCCACCTCTGACTGGCCCTGCCAACCCCATCTCTTCTCTGCCTCCCATCGAGTCCCAGCTGATCGGCTGGGTCTCCTTTGGTTGCTCTGCACAGGAGAACCTGAGGACCTGGAAAGCAGGTTAGTGGGATGGGGAGGGAAGGGGGATGTTGCGGTATCCTTCCCCTGCCACGCCCACCAAACCACACCATGCCCACCAAGCCACGCCCACAGAACCGGTTGTAAAAAAAATTGAATTCCACTGAATTTGGGGTGATGTTTCTCCACTTTTACAGTTTCTGGATTTCATCTCCACTGCCACATTTACAATGAGATCAAGACCTACCTTTTGATAGCGAGTAAACTCGAAGAGTTCTTGAAATATTAACCTATTTTCTTGCAGACAGGTGTCCAACTATCAGAACCAACCTGCTGTGTTTACTCTGTTGTTATTTAAACATAGAAAGAAAAATGTATGTTCTTAGTTGCAGCTTTGACTTCACCTTGCTGTAACCTTTTTTCTTCTAATATCGTTCTCTTTTTATGACTTTCTTTTAGAGTCTTAATAGTTTATTTTTATTACGGCCTCTGGTTAGACCAATAAACTCAACTCAGTTACCATAAAGTCTTCTTTGAGGTGGAGGTTTCATCAGATATTAAGGGAGGGGGGAGCCTGCGTCCCCAAAATGTTGATGTCAACTTATAAAGCATTCCTGGCTTCCTTTCGAGTTGCTATGGGGAGGGGAGGAGAAACTCTGAAGGAGCAGCAAGGCAATAAAACAACAACAACCAGAAGTACATTCCATGAATCCGAACTGCTGGAAATGTAAAAAGAAACAAGGAACATTCTTTCACATGTGGTGGTCCTGCACTGAAGCCCAAAGATATTGGCGTAGAATTAAAAAATGGTTAGAGGAAATAACGACGGAGCAAATTGAACTAAAACCAGAATTCTTTCTATTAGGAATTTTTAATAGACAATTTTCCAAAACAGCGAAATATATAATATTACATATTCTTACTGCAGCTAGATTAATCTTTGCACAGTGTTGGAAACAAGCCGATATTCCAACAGAGGAAATGATCATTCAGAAAATAGCAGCCTGTGCAGAGATGGATAAATTAACGTTAGCACTCAAGGATAAAGAATCATCAGAATATTATAAGAGCTGGGAATGCTGGTATGACTGGGTAGAACGAAAATAGAAAGTACATTAGTAAATATTGTTAAATTGAAAAAGTGGTAGTAATTACATATTCGCATTAAGATGTATTTGGAAATATGACACCAATAATGATAACAAATAAGGAATCACAGACTGTTGATAATGGAATAGTTTGTTTTTTATTTATTTATATTTTTTTTCCTTTTTTCTTTTTTGTGTGTGTTGTGTATGTGCTTGTCTGTTGTTTTAGTTGTATAATCAATAAAATTTGTTTTTAAAAAAATACATTCCATAGATACCTCACCAAGGCATTTCCCAGGGTACCGATCCAGTTGGAGGGTTGTGGTCTCTAGATCCCACGAAAGTCCTCGGTTGGAGAATGTGATTTATGACACACCTGGGGGCAGGGGGGAAAACGGGCTGTGTGGGGACTTCTGGGAGGGGAGGGGTGGGGCAGGATGGGCTGGAGGCAGCCAGGGGTGGGATTTGGCAGTTCGCCGAACCAGCCATAGTATTAGCTATGGGTTCTCCTGAACCCGGGCAAACCTGTAGCAGCCCACCCCTGGGGACCCTGATGTGAATGTAAGAAGCACCGACTGGTTCAGTGACTGACTGGGATAAATGTGTTGTGGGTGTCCACTCTGAAGCTGGCCTGACTGAGACCATCTTGGAGGCTTCAGTGTGGCCACAATGATGTGGATGGTTAGGGAGGGGGGAGAATAGAGATAGCTGGGGCTTTGTAGCCAAAACAAAATAGTTTCCCCTGAGAACCAAGGTCATTTCCACAGGTGGCTGAAGAGAGGAGGAGTGAAGTTGCCAAGCAACCGGATGGCACTTTGATTGGACCATGTGGCTGATTGATTGGGAAAGTGAGGAAAATGTTTACTTTTAATTAGGTGAAAAGCGTGGGAACCTTTAGAGTCGGTTTTCACCAGTCTGTGCCAATATGATATATCCAATCAACCTGATCTTTGAGGAACCTGCTTGCCATGGAGTTCTGTTTGCTATGGGTGTATTATTTGGAACCCTGACAGTGGGTTCAAGCCAATATCTCTATTGTTCTTATGTATAAAAGACCTTGTTTGGATTGGAGACCAGGCGTAGATTTTCTGCAAAAAAAAAAAGGGGGGGGGAATGATCTTTGGAATTTGAGGGTGAGATCTGATTTGATTAGAGTAATATTGTGCTGTGTTAAATAGATGGTTGTGGTGTATGTACATATAGGTTAATATATGGTAGATGAAACTTAAAAACACGAAGAATATCGTTTATTTTTAACATCGCTTATTATTACCATTTTAAAGGTTTTTAAGTACTATTTCATTTAGAAAAAAGTTGCATTTTATTATTGTCTCGGTGCTTGGAAAAAATCAGAGGTCACTTTTGAATATATTTGCTTTTTTGGTTTTTCGGGGTCATTTTTTAACATGTATTTTATTGTGTTTTTGAAATTGAATAAAGATATTGTATGTCTGGCAGGCTGAGACAATCAGCACTGATGAAAAGTGTATCAGAGAGATAAAGGAGTTATTTCTTTGGCTCAAGAGGTCATCAACTTTCTTTGATCGAAGAATGAAGGGCTAGAAAGTGTTGGGTTTTATGAGTTCTTGTGACAGATTAGAAGAGTGAGATAGTAACATCAGAGGCTCCTTCATGCAACCGTCGACTAAAGTTATTTCTTTAAAAAAGATAATCTATTCATACATTAAAAATAACAAACAGGGTATAAATACATTAAGAAGACTCTGGAGGTGTTAAATATTATTTTTAAAAAATGGTATACATTAGTATATTAAAAATAACAAATGGTATATAAAGATAATTGCTAAAAATATTAAAGGTAATAAAATGTTCTATCAATACATTGAAAAGAACAAATGGCCTGTAAGCAGTTATTTTATTATTTTAAAAATAATAAAAAATATCTATAAAAGATATTAAAATAGGAGAACATAAAGATGTATACAATACTAGTCTATAAATATATTGAGAATAATAAACTGTATGTGTGTGTATATGTATGTATGTATGTATTTTATATGTATATGAGTATGTGTGTGTGTATCTGTGTGTATATACACACACATACATGCTCTGTCTCTCTGTGTCTCTGTCTCTGTGTCTCAGATTCTGACTCTTTCTGTCTGTCTCTCTCTCTGTCTCTGTGTCTCAGACTCTGACTCTCTGTCTCTGTCTCTGTGTCTCAGACTCTGACTTTCTCTTTCTCTGTCTTTCTATCTCTGACTCTGTGTCTCTGTCTCTGTCTCAGATTCTGACTCTTTCTGTCTGTCTCTGTCTCTGTGTCTCTGTGTCTCAGACTCTGACTCTCTGTGTCTGCGTCTCTCTCTGCATCTCTATCTCTGTCTCTCTGTCTCTGACTGTCTCTCTCTCTGTCTCTATCTCTCTGTCTCTGTCTTTGTGTCTCAGACTCTGACTTTCTCTTTCTCTGTATCTCTGTTTCTCTGTCTCTCTGTCTCTGTCTCTATGTCTCAGACTCTGACTCTCTCTGTCTCTATCTCTGCGTCTCTCTCTCTGTGTGTGTGTGTGTCTCTCTCTCTGTCTCTGCCTCTCTCTCTATATATATACACACACACATACACGATTCCATAATTATATAAAGTTGTACTGTGTATAAATTTATTTTTAAAAGTGTTTTATAAATTTGCTAAAAATTAACAAAGATGGAAGGAGAAGGAGACACAGTTTCCTCCCCACCTCCCTGGGGATTCTTACTTTAGAACAGCCAACTTAACTGTGGGCTTTTTTACAGGGCTGTCATCTGATTTGATTAAAAGCTAATGATTGCATCCCTGCTGCAGGAAAATCTTTTTTTGAGTTTTGTATCCCAAGCAAATGGAAATCCTGAAAGCAGAAAACTCTGCTTCTGAGACTGAGTCCAGTGGATGCTGTTGGTGAATTGCAGAGGCATCTCAGAGTGTGTGGGACATTTTGGGGTTGTGGGAGGTCTCAGTCTGTTGGATGAAATGGCAGTTAAAACACTAAGAGGCAATTGTTGGGGTTCGCCGTCAGCAAGTATGGACGGCTGAGGTCTCAGAGAGCGAGGACTCAGATGAGGGGCCTGCATGTGATGCAGGGATGGGGCCAGGAACCATCAGGGAGTGGAGGACTGCCTTTGGAGATTGTGGAGGCTGGCAGCAATGATGAAGAGTCCCCCGAGGAGCCTGTGTCAAGTATGTGTGCGCACAGGGAAAAGAGCAGCTGCAGCAGCATGGGCGACTCGGGAGTATTATTTTTTTTTTTTAGCATTTATTTGATTTGTCAATCGCTTACAACATACAGGTATAAGAATAAGTATAATTTTGAATACATGAGATAGATACTTACAAGAAAAATAAAAAGAAACGATAGGACAGGGATGGTAGGCACGATTGGTGTGCTTATGCACGCCCCCTACAGGCCTCTTAGGAAGGGGGTGAGGTCAATAGTAGACAGTCTAAGGTTAACGTTTTTGGAGTAAAGCTGCAAGATAATGGCCCCTCCCTTAGGAGATAAAAGCCAGCTGAGAAACCGGAGTTCTTTGCAGGAAGCAGAAAAGGTTTTGCACTCAAGCCTTGTGGATGTTCAGAATATCTTGGTTGGTGTTTGTAGACTCTTTGTGTTTGAAACATTTCTTGGCAACTTTATCTGATGTTCTTGGCAGCCTTGCACCACCTTGGCAAGGCTCATTCTTATCAGAGACAATTAGTTTGAAACAGCCTTTGAACCGGGAAGGAACAGAATTCATAAAGAATCATTAAAAGGTTTTGCTGTTACCTCTGTTTCATATTTGTTTCCTTGGAACAAGGTTTGGGTCAGAACAGCAATTTGGTTTATATTTCTGCCTAGAGCAGTGCTTGTCAACGTCGGCAAATTTAAGACGGGTGGACTTCAACTCCCAGAATGCAATGTTGAAATGGATAGATTTCAACTCCCAGAATGCAACACTAACTAATATTGGCAGTGTTCAACTCCCAGAATGCAAATTTAAGATGGGTGTACTTCAGCTCTCAGAATGCAACTTCAAAAAGGGATGGACTTCAACTCCCAGAATTCCCTCACAACTTAAATTTGCCAAGGTTGAGAAAAACTGGGCTATCACCTGTTATGCAACCAGTGCAGTTTGATGGTGTTAATACATAGTTAAGGTTTGTAGTGTTATATGAACCTAACCGGCCGTGAGATTTTTATTCTTGCAAAAATGGAATCAATGGTGATTTTAATTTCTTCTTGGATTGTTTCCTTGCTCCAGGAGAACCTGATACAACCAAGGTTTGTGAAAGGGAATGCCCCAGCTATTTAAAGAACAAACTTCCTTCAAGTGTACTAGAGAGCTACACAATTAGCAAGTGCAGAGCCAAGACGTCCATCATGTAAGTGCCTTTTTGTCACAATATTTTTCTCTTTCCAGTTCAAAGACTCGGACATGAATTCTATGCTGGTTTTTCACAGTCTTTGCACAGAGCTCAAGAAAGATATTTAGCAATAGCACTTAGACTTATATACCACTTCACAGTGCTTTTACAGCCCTCTCTAAATGGTTTACAGTCAGCTTCTTGCCCCCAACAATCTGGGTCCTCATTTTACCCACCTCGGAAGGAGGGAAGGCTGAGTCAATCTTGAGCCATTGAGAATCAAGCTCCTGGCTGTGGGCAGAGTCAGACTGCAATACTGAATTATAACAGGAAGGAAGGAAGGAAGGAAGGAAGGAAGGAAGGAAGGAAGGAAGGAAGGAAGGAAGGAAGGAAGGAAGGAAGGGCAATAGCAATAGCCCTTAGACTTATATACCGCTTCACGGTTCTTTCCAGCCCTCTCTAAGCGGTTTACAGAGTCAGCCTCTTGCTCCCAACAGTCTGGGTATTGAGTTTACCAACCATGGAAGGATGGAAGGCTTGAGCCAGTCAGGATCAAACTCCTGGCTGTGGGCAGAGTCAGACTGCAATACTGCATTATAACAGGAAGGAAGGGAGGGATGGAGGGAGGAAGGAAGGAAGGAAAAGGAAGGAAGGAAGGAAGGAAGGAAGGAAGGAAGGAAGGAAGGAAGGAAGGAAGGAAGGGCAATAGCAATAGCATTTAAGACTTATACACAGCGTCATTGTGCTTTACAGCCCTCTCTAAGCACATTTACAGAGACAGCCTCTTGCCCCCAATAATCTGGGTCCACATTTTACCCACCTTGGAAGGATGGAAGGCTGAGTCAACCTTGAGCTGATCAGGATCGAACTGTTGGCAGTTGGCAGAGTCAGCCTGCAATACTTCATTCTATCCACTGCGCACCATAGATGAATGAATGGATGGGTGGGTGGGTAAATGGAAGGGAGGAAAGAAGGGCAATAGTAATACGACTTAGACTTAAGATCGCTTCTTAGTACTTTATAGACCTCTCTAAGTGGTTTACAGAGTCAGCATATTGTCCCCCAACATCCTGGGGCCTCATTTTAACGACCTCAGAAGGATGGAAAGGTCAGTCAAAGTGAGCAGAGCAAGACAAAAATGGTGATAAATTAAATTACTGTAAAATAAATTAAATTACTGTAAAATCAAACCCATCAAACACAATTGAACACTGTAATTCAGAGATGGGACCTGTTGTCTGTGCTATTCAGCTGAGCTATATCATTTTGTCAGTTTATATGGTGCACTAGATTAGATGAAATTGGGATTGCATCGCATGTGGTTCTGCCTATCAAACCCAACCAGTTCTTTTCACCGGTTGTGTGAATGTGGTTTATGTGTTTATTTGAGCATTTAATGCTTTTGGAATCCAGAAATTGTGTTTTATGATTCTTGAATCAGGCAATTGTGATAGGAATATCTTTGCCCAATACTTCAAAATTAAAGGCATTCTAACTGAAACTCAGGTGGGATTTAAAAATGCTAAAATGTCCTGGAATGTCTAAAATATTGATTGCGTCTATTCTCACCTGGGTGTTTTTTTTCCTCCCTTTCTCTAGACTGAAAACAAAGAAAAATAGAATTTTTTGTGCCGACCCAGACCATGACTGGGTAAAGAAAGCTACGCAGGACATAGATGGAAGGACCAAGCATGGCACCACCACAGAAAGTCTCCCTGGAGTTAACAGACATTCAGGAGAAGATAAAGCTCAGCCCACAAAAAAAGTGAGCACAACCACCTACAAGACAGCAACATCCCCTGTGAGAACCACAGCAGATCCCCAATCTTTTGTGGAAAGAGGGTTGGCTGGCTTGGAGGGCACTACGTCTTCTTCATCATTGACTCCTCCTCAACCAGAAACCATGGCTGATAAATCCACCCTTCCACCTTCCACCATGGCTGATAAATCCACCCTTCCACCTGGCCCGACTGCAAATCACGAGGCAGGGTCAGAAACCTTTGAGGAGCACAAAAGATTGGGGGAGCATTTCACGCCAACCAAGAAAGGCCTGGAGGACTTCTCTAGAACAACCCCGCGGTTGGCATCCCCTCCTGTGCCTTTTCCAGGAACTGGCAAGACAAGTACCCAAAGTCCTGCGTTGGTTTCAGAAACTCTTGCAAGTCCTTCAGCTCGTCCTTCCATGAACTCTTCCTTCAGCAAGCTTCTCCTGGAATTTGTCACAAAAGATAAGATGTCGATTACGATACCCACCAAGCTCTCCAACTCTCCCGCGCTGTTTTTAAGCAGCTTCAGCACAGGCCATAAACCACCGTCAGTTGAGGGCGCCACAACTCAACTTCCTACCAACCCTAGTCGTCCTTCAAGCACACAGTTTGGTCCTGGTAGAACCAGCCTCCGTTCTGTCCAGTTTCAAGGTGTGATTGATGTAGAAGGTGAAGGAGGCACCACGCAAACACCTCTATCTATTGGAACTGGTAGAACTTTCTCCAAATCTTCAGACACTCTCCCAGTTCCAGGTTATCACCGAGAAACGTTTAATGAGAGTGCTTCAATATCCAACACAAACACCCCACCAACAACTTTAGACTGCTATCCCCATCCCCATCCCCAATCCATGGTACAAAATTACATCATCCTCGTACTTTCTATTGGGGGTGTTCTCTGTATCTTCTTGGCAGTTGGTGGCTTAGTTTACCTTAAGCGCAACATATGTACCAAACGGTCATCTAAGAGGCAGGTTCAAGGACTGATGTATTACCCATGTGACTCTCAGGCTGAGACATATCCCATGGAAATTGTTTGACTTTTCCATCTTTTTTTTTTTTGGATTGGCAGAAATCCATCTTATTGTACAAGAGGGATGGACTGGGCTAGTAGCCCAACTGATAGGAGTCCTGTCTGTTCTCCTTCTCTGCCAAAAGTCAACATGGTTTGCAGCTGTTGGTCAGAGGATGCACTAATGCATAACAACATATTGGTCCTATGAGATGTTTTAGCATATTGGTCTTATGAGATGTTTTTTAGTCCATTGGGCTATGGACCAAGGACAGAGTTTTCAACGTGGGAGGCAGGCCTCCATATACCAAAGCAAGAACATTCATTGGAAGAAAAGAGAACCATTACTTCCTAGGCTGAATCTGCCCAGGTCCCAATAGGTTGTCAGTACGATTTGATTGTAAATGATGCTTGAGTTGAGCCATAAAGGATAAGCAGGGCTGGCCAAGAATATCTACGTACCGTGAGATGAACGAAGTGCCTATTACCCTCCTCTACTCTTCTAGGTTTACTATGGAGGCTGACCCAGCGGATGGTTGAATTTTCTTCCACTGCTAGTGATAAAAAAGCACAAATCCAGAGGTTGTGTCCTACAGGATCCCCCAGACCCCAACACCTGTCTTTCTTAGTCCTCTTGGTAAGTGCTGAGTCTTGGGTTGGTCTTTAGTTGTCCAGCAAGAGTCTTTCAGTTCATGAAAACATCAATTGATAGTAGATCCTGTGCGTAATCAGAGAAAGGCACCCCTGACCTCTTCTGCTTAGAAATGATCATGTCAGGGAAGTGAAAGTTGTTACATCAAAATTGCCATTAAGGGAAGAAAAAAAAGTACGACAAAAAATGCTATTTTACTTTTCTCAAAATGCACTTTTGATATTTTAAACCCTGCAGGTTTTGGAAATCTGCTTTAAATCAGATCTGTTTTATATTATCTTTTGCAAACAATGCAATAAATAAAACAATGAAATAAATCAGGGCTGTCTTACATTCTCTTCCAAACTAATAAAATAAACCAGAAGCGTTTTTTAAGATGATCTTTGAAGTTAATAAAAGAGGCAACCAGACTTAATGCAGGCAGCATGTCATCTTTCATCCGTGCAAGTTAGAAACGACAAGGAGATTTGGCGAATCCAAAAATGAGAGAACTGAATAGCTATAAGCACAAAGACCAGTTGTAAGCTACTTTTTTCAACACCCTCATAACATTGAACAGTCACTAAGGGAATGATCATCAGTCAAAGACTACTATAAGTAAGTCGGTAGTCCCTGACTTAGAACATTTCATTTAATGACCATTCAAAGTTACGACAACGCTGAAAAAAATTGGATGCCTGTTTTTAACACTTACAACTGTTGCTGTATCCTGATGGTTACAAAATCAAATATTCAGGTGCTTGGCAACTGACTCCTACTTATGATGGTTGCAGCATCCCAGGGTCACACGATCCCCTTTTGTGACCTTCTGAAGGTTATAAAATGGGGCAAAACTCACTTAACAACTGTCTCGCTTATCAATGGAGAATTTTGTTGCTCAGTGGTTCTCTTTCAACTGCAGTTTGTAAAAAGGCTGAAGACAATAACTTTCTTAGTACCAAACTCCAGGGCTCACAGGGAGAGACAGGGAAACAGCAGGAATGCAAACCTCTATTTGCTTAATGGTTCCTCTTCTCTCTTCTAAGCCATAATTCAAATTTCTTGTTACTGATTTAAGAGGAAATGAGAATAAATATCTTTTCACTTTCTTGTCCCAGGTAATCTTATATTCCCAAAATTCCTGGGATAAGCAGCTCAACACTACAAAGGCTGCCATACAAAGTTACTTTATTGGATTATATCAGGCATCCTCAAGGTATAACTCACAGTTATGCTGAGATTCATCTAATGTCCAATCTTTGCATTGTCATCTTCATAGTGTGAAAAGATGGTTATCTTCATCCCATAATGATATAGCAAGGGAAGACTCCAGCATGATGCTGGGGTCCAGGTAAGAATGACGGTGGTCCTAAGTCCACAATGTGGTAGTGGTGTACCTGGTATGGTTTTCCTAATCCAGTCTTCCCTGGTGAAAGTTATCCAGGTAGTTTTTACATGTGAAAACCTCAGTTCTAGCTTTGCCTTATATTAAACCACTTGGCCTTGAGGAAAAGAATTCCTTTCTCTACAAGCGGAGCTGGGAATCTTTCTTTCTTAGAAGACCAGGTTGGGGAAGGTCTGACATTAAGCTGGATGATGTTTAGAAGCTCCCTCGATAACCTTCCCCTTTTTCCTGCTTTCCCCTGGTTACCTCCCCACTTCCCCGGTTCAATTAATATAAAATAAATTGTTTTGGTAACTGTGGGTTGCATGATGTTGCATTCCATGCCTTGTCCTTGAAGGAGCCAACGGCTTTCATAGGGTGGCACTATGGGTTGCTTTGATTCTCCCCTCGCTGCCCCCTTTCCTCCCCTCCATGCCCTCCCCCCCCCCCCCCCCAGTCTAGGGCAGACTGGCATCTGGTGAGGCTCGGCTGATGCGGCAGAATGAGAGTCCTGACAAACGTTTTTGTTCCATGGCTTCGGTGAATTTTTAGGTATTATTCAAGGTACCTTATTTTTGTGGTATCATCAAGTAAGGTAAGGTAAAGTAAGATGGATAAGATGGATAAGATGGATGAGAAGAATACAGGAGAGGGAAGGAGAGGAGAGAATAGAATAGAATAGAATAGGGAACAGAAGAGAGGAGAGGTGAGGAGAGAGAATAGAATAGGGAAGGGAAGAGAGGAGAGGTGAGAGGAGGAGAAGGAGAGGAGAGAATAGAATAGGGAGGAAAGTAGATAACCATCACTGTCACTGGCCCACATTAAAAATGACATTCTGTTCCATGATCTCAAAGTATATATCTACACACACACACACACGAGGAAACTTGAGGAAAGAGGAAACTTGAGAGTTCACAAGTTCATGCTATAAGGAACAAAACTGTGACTGAATCTGGATGTTCTGTTTTGGATACTACGAATCTCCTTCCCAGAAGATAACGAGAAAAACAGGTTGTGAAGAGGCTGTGTAGCATCTTAGACAATCCTGCGAACCCTGTTCAAATATCGCTTATGTGCCACGTCCTGGAGAGAAGGAAGTGGGCTCCCAATAACCTTTTCTGCTGCCCTCACCACTCTCTGCTCAGCTTTCCTGTCCGAAACAGTAAAGATCTTCAGGACTTTGAGTTCGAATTAGAAAATAGAATATTTATTTATATACCGCTCCTCTCCCGAAGGACTCGGAGCAGTGTACAGCCATGCAATTAAAAACATTAAATATACAAAACTTAAAACTAAATTAAATACCCTGGCTGTAAAACAATTAAAACCCCTCCCTAAAACCCTAAAATTTAATATAAAAATTAAAATACCCAAATCTAAAATCAGCTCAAGCCTGGCCTGGTCAAAGAGCCAGGTTTTCAAGGCACGCCTGAAGGTCCCCAGGTCCGTGGCTATACGCAACTCCGGAGGCAACCCATTCCAGAGGGCAGATGCCCCCACAGAGAAGGCCCTACTCCTCGGGGTCACCAGCCAGCACATAGATGCCGGCGGGACCCGCAGGAGACCCTCCCTGTGAGAGCGCACCGGACGGTGGGAGGAAACTGGCAGAACTATTAACTATTAGCAGGGCCACTGACCCCCAATATCTGTGCTCACCCCACTAGATTTCACAGGGTTGGCCTGCTTTGGGTCTCTCTTCCTTCAAACGTCATCAAGACTTCTGCTCGGTGGAAGATGGAAGTTTAGTAATCTCTCTATATAAAAGCGAAATACCGCTCACGCATCATCAGAAAATCTCTCCAACTTGAAATTTGGTACGTATGTTCCTCTTGGCTTCTAGGTGCTCACTAAGAAAGGATTTTTCCAAATGGACATCGGATCATTAGTATTTCCTATATTATTATTATTAATACGCTCTGATGCTAAGGAGTTCTACTCCCCCCCCTCACCTGAAAAGAAATCTCTTCCAAATGCAAAACACGAAGTAGAGGAGAGGAGTTTCAGTTTTAGTTTCACAGCACCAAGCAGCTTTAGTACAGAACAGTGAGCTAAGCCCCGTCCCAGGCTCCTTGCTGTCTCCTTCTTGCTCACACAGTAAATACTGTTTCAGTTTCCAAACAGCCCTCAACTCTCTCACACACTGACAGGACACTAGCCAGATGAATACCAATGGATGCTGGTAGGCAGAGGCAAAATCCCCTCCCCCCTCTTATTTTCCTCCCCAAAAATTAAGCCTGACCATATAGTTTCATAGTGAAGCATGGGTATAGAGCTAGTAAATAAATTAAAATCTTGTTGGGTCCAGAAGTGGTGATTTCTCATCTGTGCTTTGAAAACAACAGCCCCTGAAGACCAAGATGGCCCTGACTCTCTTAGTCTTGTAAGATGTTTAGGCCAGGAAGTCAGACAGCTGATTAATATTGTTTTGTTTTATACGGAGAGATTGTTGTTTGCACTATGGATGTTGTGGTTTGGATTGTGAAATACTCATTTTAATCTTGTGTACTACCCAGAGTCACTGTACCAATTCAATCAATCACTTCAGGTCAACTTTCAACAATCTGGCCTTCCACAGAAATGAGAGTTTGCAATTCCCAATGGGTCCCATATAGCCCATCCAAGGGACGGCTGAGCACCATGGGAGTTGTAGTACTTCAAGCCCCGCTAGAGATAGGTTGGGGGATGTGGTTTTAAATGCAAATGGGAAGCCCCATGTTGAAGTTTAGAAGAGGTTAAGAAAAGAAGAGCTGGGCAAATTAAAATCGTGGCCTTGTTGAGACGTTTACTTCATTAAGCCAAGCTTAATGAATCTGGGCTTGCATCCTTTCTGTGCCAGCCTTGATTAAACCAGAGATTTGGCTTTGAAGGAAACGGATTGCATTCCTTTATTTTAAATCACAGTTTGGATGCCATTGAGTTTTTAAAAATGCAATATATCCCCTCACTCCCAAACTTGATTAATATGAATTTTTTAAAGAGTTTTCTTCCATTGGTTTTCCACTTGAATGAAACAATGTTTTTGGCTTAAGGATCTGGAACATTTGAGGTTGGAGGGGCATCTGTGAAAAAAAATCAAAGTAGTGGCCACAGCTACACAAAACACTGCCCCCTCCCTTATATAAGTGACCCCACTAAAGATACCATGTGAATTTAGATTTTTTTTAAAAAATGAAACCTATCCATGGCACTAGACTTAATGATCACGTAAGAATAAACTGAAATATTAATAGAAGCAGCTAGAACTCATTGAGAGGGTTCCTCGTCTCTTTATAGTCTAGTTATCCACATTTGGAACACTACATCCAGTTTTGGTCACCACGATGTAAAAAAGATGTTGAGACTCTAGAAAGAGTGCAGAGAAGAGCAACCAGGATGATGAGGGGACTGGAGACTAAAACATACAATGAAGAACAGTTGCAGGAACTGGGCCTAGCTCGTCTAATGAGGAGAAGGACCAGGAGAGACAGGAGAGCAGTCTTCCAATATCTCAGGGGCTACCCCAAAGAAGAGGAGTCAAGCTGTTTTCCAAAGCACCTGAGAGCAGGACAAGAATCAATGGATGGAAACTCATCAAGGAGAGAAGCAAACTAGAACTAAGGAGAAATTTCTTGACAGAGCGGACAATTCCTATTGACCTCACCCCCTTCCTAAGAGGCCTGTAGGAGGTGTGCATAAGCGCACCAATCGTGCCTACCATCCCTGTCCTATTGTTTCTTTTTATTTTTCTTATAAGTATCTATCTTGTGTATTCAAACTATATTTATTCTTATACCCGTATCTTGTAAGCGATTGACAAATCAAATAAATAATAAATAAATAATCAGTGGAACAACTTGCCTCCAGAAGTTGCAAATGCTCCAAAACTGGAAGTTTTGAAGAAGAGATTGGACAATCATTTGTCTGAAATGATGTAGGGTTTCCTGCCTAAACAGGGGGTTGGACTAGAAGACCTCCAAGGTCCCTTCCAACTCATGCTATTCTATTCTAGTTTTTCCTTCTACACCTCCACCCTCCAATGACCCATTTGCTTTCTCTAACCTCAAAGATTTAAGGGTTTCAAGAAAAAAAAAAAAACTAGACAAGAAATTGTCCAGTGTGATATAAGGCATTCTACTTTGGACATGAGGTTGAACTAGAAGACCTTCAAGATCCCTTCTGGTTCTATGATTCTGTGATGGACATTTGGTAAATGTGAAAACTTACATAATTTTAGCAATCTTTTGGTTGGCTTGAAAAAGGCCGTTGGGTTTTTAATTTTTTTTTTAAAGCTAACCCAACTGTCCGTTCGAAGAAGCAAGGAAAGAAAGAAAAGGGAATTTAATAGAGTGGGGAACCCTGGCGTTAAAACAGAACATTTTCAATTTCATTGTAGAAAAATCTACCCTTTGCTTTTCTTGAATACTAGTTTATGTCACTTTTTCTCAATATATCATTTTGACCCCGTTCTGTTTAGCCATTTAGATTCATTTTAATGTTCCTTCTATCTTTCTTTATTACATTTCTTTGTAGGATTAATCAGTGGAGTGGCTTACTTTCAGAAGTTGTGGGTGCTCCGTCACTGAAGGTTTTCAAAAACAGACTGGACACCCGTTTGTTCAGAATGGTAGGAGTGTCCAATTTGGTAATTTTAAGACCTGCGGACTTCATTTCCCAGAATTCCCTAGCCAACATGGCTGGCCAGGGAATTCTGGGATTTGAAGTCCACAAGTCTTAAAGTGGCCAATGTTGGATACCCCTGGGAGACAGAGGCTTAGAGGTCTTCCAAGCAGAGGTGGCATTCAGCAGGTTGTAACTGGTTCTGCAGAACCGGTAGCGGAAATTTTGAGTGGTTCAGAGAACCGGCCAATCCCACCTCTGACTGGCCCCAGCCCCCATCTGTTCTCCGCCTCCCATTGAGTCTCAGCTGATCGGCTGGCTCTTCTTTGGTTGCCCTGCACAGGAAACAGAGCTGGAAAGCAGGTTAGTGGGGTGGGGAGGGAATGGGGATTTTGCAGTATCCTTCCCCTACCACACCCACCAAGACATGCCCACCAAGCCACATCCACAGAACCAGTAGTAAGTTTTTTTGAATCCCACCATTGCTTCCAAGGTCCCTTCCACCCTGTGTTCTAATGACAAAACAAAGCAGTGGTTTCAGAAGAATGATTCAGGGCAAGTTCAGGCCACGATGAAGCTGTCTAGAGTCAACCAAGCCTCCCTGAGGAGAAGAAACGAGAAAAGAACATTGCTTAGTTGCTGCAAGAAACTATAAATAAATCTTTGCAATGTTTTATGAATATCCATTTCGTCTCAATTCATCCGCAGAGAATCAGGCAGTAGGAAACTAATTTACTGACGAATTCTGAACTTTTCCTACTTTAAAAACAGGATTCTTACCAAGTCAGGCCAGAGAAGCATGTATTTATTTCAGCGGGATGTGTCTTAATCTGAAATACGATGTAGATTAGAGCGATGCGAAGAGGGAGAAGTTGATATATAAAACATTCCTGCTCCTTTTATAGCTACCTAACTCAACAGCTGGTTTTTGTTTTGCTTGGTTTGCACGACATCTTAATCTGGTCATGAAAGTAAACTTTTGGGGGTTTGCATGATAACATGTAAGGCCTCCATTAATCAAGCTTGCTTCCTGATATGTCTTCATGGACATGTTTGTGGAGTTTTTTCCTGGCAACTGGATGGAGGATGTTTGTCAATGCTACTGTCAGGGCTCCAACAAATCCACCCCCATTCAAATCATAAGTCTCTAGCCGCATCTCTCAGAATAAAAAAAAATATGATTTATTAGGAGTGGCCATGTCGGTGTTACCTGGATGAAGCTGACACTAAAACACATCATTCATTTCCCCCTTGACCCTGGTCTTCCCCCAACCCCCTGGATGTATATTGTCCAATGGGACACATCCATAGTCACGACTCATCAATCATGCTGTCCAGTAATAATCTTGCGCGCCAACAGCTTTGGCTGCTTAGCAATTATCTGAAGCATTTAAGGAACGTGCTGCTTTTTGTACTGGCAACTAAAAAGACCAAAGGAGTATTTTTTAGTTGACAGCCACCTCCTAAGATGCCTTTGGACTTCCTAGTTTAGCCTACAGCTCTGGAGTGTCAGATAATCTCTCATCTGAGTGCAGATCCAGTCCTATCTAGTATCTGAGTTCAGCCAAGTTTACTGAGTTCACTATATATCGGACATTAATACAACTGAGCGAGTCCAGAAGTATTTCACAAGAAGAGTACTTCTCTGCTCGCAACAGAATACCCTACACCTACCAGGCTTGAAATTTTGGGCTTGGACAACCTTGAACTACGCCGTCTATGGTTGGACTTAAGCGTAGTACACAAAATTATCTGCTTACAATGTCCTACCAGTCAACGACTACTTCAGCTTCAACCACAACAATACAAGAGCACACAACAGATACAAACTGAATGTAAACCACTCCAAATTTGATTGCAGAAAGTACGACTTCAGCAACAGAGTGATCAATGCCTGGAATGCTCTCCCTGACTCTGTGTTACATCCTCAAACCCCCATTCCTTTAACCTTAAACTATCCACTATTGACCTCACCCCGTTCCTAAGAGATCTGTAAGGGGCGTGCATAAGTGCACCATCACCATCCTTGTCCTATTGTTTCCATTTATTCATACCTATTTCCTGTATTCATACTCATGTTTATTCTTATTGCTATTATCTTGTAAGTGAATCAAATAAATAAAAATAAATAAATACGGTCAACTAAATTCCACCACAAGGTACAGAACCATAAACCCAAAGTGCTGCATATATATCACACCCAAGCCATCCACAACTAATTATTAAAGGAACCATCCCTAGCATGGTGAGAGCAGCCACTGGGTCTTAAATTAACCTGCTAACTTTATTTTGTGAAAAGAGGTTAGAAGCCTCCCATGCCTCTATTAAATACTCCTATGGTTCCATCTGGTTATTTCTCCACCAGCTTCTGTTCTGAGCTTTGCTGAATTATTTTTTACTCTTCTTCATTTGGTTTTCTATTCATCAGTGGTGCTAGAAAGAATTATGGGAATAATTTCTGTATAAAGGGGGAATTATGCAGCAAAATGCTACCTGGGTTTTGTTTTATAAGAAGTGAATGGGTATCCTTTCCCTCTTTTCCCCTACTGGTTCCTCCTGGATGAGCAGGCAGAATTAGTTACACCTTCCCTTTCCTTTCTTTTCCTTCTTCTATTTTCCTTCCCTTTCTTCCCCTTCCCTTCCTTCCCTTCCCCTTCTCCATCTTCCCTTCCCTTCTTCTATCTTCCTTTTCTTTCCTTTTCTTTCCCTTCCCCTTCTTCCCTTCCCTTCTTCTATCTTCCTTTCCTTTCCCTTCCCTTCTACTATATTCCTTTCCCTTCCCTTCCCCTTCCCCATTACCACCCCCTTTCCCTTCTTCCCTTCCCCTTCATATTTTAATATCAGTCTTACTGGGAAAAGAAGGTTGCCTTTTGGTTTCACAACCTAGGGGGAAAAAAAAACCCTACAACCCATTATAATGAATTCATTAGTAAATAAGCCCCGGAATGTTGGTTTGGGCGTTTTCTGAGCGCCTGAGTTCTTATTAGCCATAAATATTACAAATTTAATTCACAATAGCTCTGTGCAATCATCCGTGCAGGGAAGCTGTGGATCTTCCATCTTTGAAGGCTTTCTGAAGAGGCTGGGCAGAAACCTCCCGTGGACGATTTTACTCCAACCGCAAAAGGGTTAGATATGATGATCCTTGGGGTGCCCTCCAATTCCACGATTCTGTAATTTTGGCCAGGCTCCAAACCGAGAATGACATGGGGTGTTTCTTCCAAGGTTTATTATTTTCATACCTGTAGACAAAAATGTATTCTGTGAACTATTAGGGGTTTTCTTTCTTCCTCTTTTTCTCACATCCAGACTGAGTGACCTTTTACTTCTCTGGAATTGTAGCTCTCCTTCTGGCGAATGAACCTTCTCGCTATATTCCATTGCAATTTTAATGCTATTTCAACCCCCTTTTCCCCCCACAACCATTGTTTTCTCTGCATTTTCACTTCCTTTCCTCATTTCACTTCACTTCTTTTACTAGGCAAGAAACTTGAAAAACAGATCTGGAACATTGTAGTGTATATATGCTGATGACAGCAAGAATGCTTTCTACATAAAAATGGAGAAATAAAAATAATGGAGAAATACCACAAAGGAAGAGTGAATGGAAATACTGATGGAGCTGGCAGAGATGCCCAAATTAACTGCTTGAATCAAAGAAAAGATTGCATCTAGTTTTCTTTCTACTTGGAAACCACTTGAGACTTTGTGCTCAGAAAAAAACAGAGTAACAGAGTTGGAAGGGACTTTGTAGGTCATCTAGTCCAACCCCCCCCCCACCTAAGCAGGAGACCCTACACCATTTCTGACAGATGGCAGTCCAGTCTCTTCTTGAAAGCCTCCAAGGATGAAGCTCCCACAACTTCTGAAGGCAAGCTGAATACACTAATATAGAATATACTGAGGACTCTCTGTATCCAATTGCTTACGTCCTTGAGGTGTGTTCACCCTATTCTACATTTTGTTTTTGGCTTTTATTTTTAAAAATGGTTGAAAAGTCAAGCCTCTGTCATTGGAACGCTTCCTGCTTGAAAGCTGAAGTTGCAATCTATAGAGGTTATGATGAAAAAATAATATAGAGGCCCTACCTGATGACTGTGACTTAAGTTATACAGAAATGTTGCCTCTAAAACCCAAGCAAAGGTCGGTTTCTTCTCTGGGTCGGTTTCAATTCAGCTCCCAGCTCAAAAGGGGGAAAATAAACTTGCTTTGGGGACATTTTCCCACAACACAATTTTTAAAAATAAACTTTATTAATTTTACAATTAAAATAAACGAACAACACATACACAGATGTAGAAAAGCAAAACGAAATTGAGAAGTAAAAGAGAGAAGAGAGAAAAAGAAAAAAGAAGTAAAAGTAAAAAGAAATCAAAAGGTGATTAAAAACAATTTCATCTTCGACAGTTTGTGGGTCATTATCTCTGTCCTTATTTTGTGCCATATTTACAAGTAATCCTTAATGCGAATATACAATTACCACTACAGTTATAGCTTGTCCTCTTTTACAATGTTATGTAGCCCATCTTTGATCTAACCATTGGCCTTTGCACAATGTTGGAAACAACCTCATACTCCATCAGAGGAAATGATTATTCAAAAAATACTAAACTGTGCAGAAATGGATAAATTAACCCTTGCATTAAAAGATAAAGAAACATCAATGTATTATGAGATCTGGAACTGCTGGTATGAATGGTTAAACCCACAACACATTTTTTAACAGATTAACAGAGTTGGAAGGGACCTTTTAGGTAATCTAATCCAACCCCCTCATCCAAACAGGAGACCCTACACCATTTCCAACAGATGGAAAGTCTCTTCTTGAAAGCTTTCAATGATGAAGCTGCCACAACTTTCCTTCTAGGAGACTTTAATGCAATTGTGGATGAAACACTAGACTATAAAAGTACTAAATAAGGCTTTCACAATTTCTGAAGGCAACTTCTGTTCCATCGGTTGATTGACCTCATGGTCAAGAAATTCCTCCTTATTTCCAGGTTGAATCTCTCCTTGTTCAATTTCCATCCATTATTCATCCTGTTTTCTTGTCAACAATATGGAAGTCCACATATGGTCTTCCTCTTGGACTTTTTTGGTATGGGAGAGAGCAGGCTTCATAGTCTAGGTCAGTGTTTCTCAACCTTGGCAATTTGGAAATGTGTGGACTTCAACTCCCAGAATTCCCCAGCAATTCAGGCCAGCTAGGGAATTCTGGGAGTTGACGTTTACCACATCTTCAAACAGGACTAAGCTACAACCTTGTGATTTCCTAGTGATCTCCATCCAAGAGGCAACCAGGGTTTATGGCTTTTGACATTTGATTGGACATCCATTTCTCCAGAATGATATGCGGGCTCCTGCCTTGGACATGGGGTTGGAGTAGAAGACCTCCCAAGTCCCTTCCAGCCTTAGGATTCTATGCTTCTAGCCCTCAAACCAACTTTGTGGAAGAGATTGTTCCTTTTGTGTAGGAAGATGCTGTTTTGGTTTCATAAAGCAGCCTTCCCCTCTCTGATTTTTTTTTCCTCCAGTAATCCCACTTCAACTTATGAGATTTTACATTCTTCAGACAGATGCTTTCCATGGTCTTGGCAACCAGACAGAGTGGAGTTTGTGAGTTTATCTCAAAGAAATATCCCTTTTTTTGCTTTTAACTTGGCAGAAGACAAATTGCAGCAGAATTATTTAATAGAGCCATGCTTCCCGTTGGCCATAAAATCCGAGTGCTCAGGCTGATTCTTTCTTGCAAATAAAGAGATTTATATTTGTTAGACTGTAATTCTGCCTGGGCTTCTGGAGCAAAAAGAAGGAAGCATAATGTTTCTATATTATTATTATAGTTGTTGTTGTTATTATTATTGCCTACCGTCCCTGTCCTATTGTTTCTTTTTATTTTTCTTATATATATCCATCTCACGTACTCATAACTACGTTTATACTTGTACCTGTTATCTTATAATCGCTTGACAAAATAAAATAAATAAATAAAATAAATAAATACCTCCTTTTTTTGAATGCTCCCGTAATCCCATGGCTGTTCGTTCATTTATTAGCATTTCATCTTAGCTTTCCCCAAGAGAACATACAATGCAAAATAATAAAGTTGGAGGGGATCTTTGGAGGTCTTCTAGTCCAATTCCCTGCTTGACCTTCTACCATTCTGGGCAAATGCCTGATCAGTCCTCTTTTTGAAAGTCTCCAATGTTGGAGCACCCACAACTTCTGGTGGCAAGCTGTTCCACTGATGAATTGTTCTCACTGTCAGGAAATTTCTCCTTAGTTCAAGGTTGCTTCTCTCCTTGATTAGTTTCCATCCTTTGCTTCTTCTCTTGCCTTCAGGTGCTTTGGAGAATAGGTTGACCCCCCCTTCTTCTTTATGGCAATGCCCTTTACATACTGGAAGATTGCTATCATATCACCCCTGGTCCTTCTCTTCACTAGACTAGCCAGGCCCAGTTCCTGCAACCGTTCTTCATATGTTTTAGCTTCCAGTCCCTTCATCATCTTTGATGCTCTTCTCTGCACCCTTCCCAGAATCTCAACAACATTTTTTTCTATTGTGGTGACCAGAATTGGATTGCATTTGTTTGTTGAGTCATTCAATTTAGAAAGCTGCCCCTATCACATATTAGACTCACAAATTTAAAACACACACATACATACAAAAAAACAAATTAAAAATGATCAAAGTCATAAAACAGAAACCATGAAAACCCATAAAAATTATGAAAATCATCTAGTGCAGTCTAACTATATAGCCATTTAGTTGGCTGTATTCCACCACTACCAGATCTCCAGACAAGATGGCAACATCAAATCTTCAGGCCCTTGGATGGGTATGAACAGGCTCCGACTCAACCCTTCCAAGACCGAGTGGCTGTGGTTTCTTGCGCCCAGATACAACCGGCTTATTCCATCGCTGGCTGTGCGGGGAGAAATTTTGACCCCCACAGAGAGGGCGCGCAATCTTGGTGTCCTCCTGGATGTACGGCTGTCGTTGGAAGATCATATAATGGCTGTCGCCAGGGGGGCTTTTTGTCAAGTCCAATGGATCTGCCAGTTGCAGCCCTTTCTGGATCTGGACGCGCTTCGCATGGTCACTTCTGCCCTTGTCATTTCTCGCCTCGATTATTGCAATGCTCTCTATATAGGGCTCCCCTTGAAGAGCATCCGGAGGCTCCAGTTGGTGCAGAATGCGGCCGCGCAGGTGATTCTGGGGGCTTCTTGTAGCTCCCATGTTACACCGCTCCTGAGCGAGCTGCATTGGCTTCCAGTAGCCTTCCGGGTGCGATTCAAGGTGTTGGTGGTCATCTATAAAGCGCTCCATGGCTTGGGACCTGGGTACTTACGGGACTGCCTTCTGCCACCATCGGCCTCCCGTTGGCCTGTGCACTCTCACAGGGTGGGCCTCCTTGGGGTGCCATCAGCTGGATGATGTCAGCTGGCGACCCCGAGGGTACGGGCCTTCTCTGTGGGAGCACCCTCCCTTTGGAATGAGCTACCCCTGGAGATACAGACTACCCCTGACTTGCGAACCTTCAAGTGCGCATTGAAGACTCATCTTTTCCAATGAACCAGCCTGACCTAGTAGCATTGTGGGGTTTTAAATTGTTATTTTATTTACCCTTGTTTTTATTATTTTTATTATTTTTAAGCTTTCAGCCACTGATTTAATCTGTTTTTAAATTTTTAAATTTTTTTGTATTATTTTAATCTGGCTGTACACCTCCCTGAGTCCCAAATGGGAGAGGAGGCAGGTATATAAATTAAATAAAACCTAAAACCTAAACCTTCCTAAGAATTGGAAGAGTCAATGTCAGTCTAACGATGCTGAGAGGGGCATATGTGGTGCTCCATCTTCTCCTTGTTCTCCTCAACAATAAGCAACGTGGGTTAAGAAAAAATCCCATAGGGAGTTTCCAGGGTTGAGATGAAACTCAAAAACAGGATAAGTCTCCAGGGAGTTTCTGTGGTTTTAGACTTTTTGGTTTTCACCAGCCTGTCTCGTGCCTGAGAAGGGAGCCTGAGAAGGGAGTGCTGGTCTCCAAGGAGCATCTGAGGCAGATGGTAGGGGACCTAGAACCTGAGTTTCCTTGCTCCTTAATCCAGGATCTCTGCTACTGCATCTTACGGGTTCTAGATTTAAAGAGTGGAACTATAGGAGAAGGAGTGGCAGAACCTGGGAGTGGAATCAAAAGAGGAATAAGCCTAGAATCCCTACATAGCCACAAGCAAGTGATATCCAACCTCCCTTGAATTCCATTGACCCTTGTCTAGTCCCAAGAAGATATGAGCCGTTAGTTGAGAAAATTCTTGTGCATAGGCATGAGTAGCAACAAAATCAGTTAAATTGGGCCTTCATGTATGGACCTGATTTTTTGCACCTGATAGGGACTGGCCCAAAGACAATCTGAGAGCTTCCATGAACAAATAAGGACTAAAAGTTAGACTTTCCTTCTCCTAGTCCACCATCTTCATCTACTATATCACTCTCCTCATTTTGTGGATTGTTGTCACCTGATACTTATCCTTGCTTACATGTAAAACATAGGCAATGTAGACCAGAAATATACATCATGTAGGCCATGGACAATGTAGATCAGGGGTATCCAACCTTGGCAACTTTAAGACCTGTGGATTTCAACTGGCTGTGGAATTCTAGGAGTTGAAATCCACAGGTCTTAAATTTGCCAAGGTTGGACATCCATGATGTAGACCTTAAACACCTAAACCAGTTAATATGACAACATTTTTTCTGAAGTATAGTCCAGATGCATCAAAATTCAAGATTGATGGCCTTAAATAAGTTGAAAGTTATTCCATCCAGTATGATTGATGGCTTAGTGGTACCCTATGACTATCATTAAGTGTCATACCTTATGATTCTTGACTCCTGATGAATGTATCTTTTCTTTTATATATACTGAGAGTATTTACACTAAGACAAATTCCTTGTGTATCCAGTCACACTTGGCCAATAAAGAATTCTATTCTATTCTATTCTATTCTATTCTATTCTATTCTATTCTATTCTATTCTATTCTATTCTATTTCTATTTCTATTCCTATTCCTATTCTATTCGTATCCCAAGTTGGCTCTTAAGATAGCCTTTCTTCTATGGAAGGACTACAAAGACAATTTCAACCAGAAACTCCAGAACTACAATTCATCAAAAGTTTTAATACTATAGTTTTGTCTTCAACAGTGACATAGCTATATCTTAACCCAGGAATTATCAGTAAAATTGTTGTATGAATGGACACGGTTGTTAAGATAAATATCAACTGCTGCATCTTCTCAATTTTCTTCTCCTTCCCTCTTTCCCCATCCAACAAATGTAGGAACAGATCAGTAGTGGGATTCAATTTTTTTACTACTGGTTCTGTGGGCATGGCTTGGTGGGTGTGGCAGGGGAAGAATACTTAAAATCTCCAGTCAGAGGCGGTATTTGCTGGTTCTCCAAGCTAGTCAAAATTTCCACTACTGGTTCTCCAGAACTAGTCAGAACCTGCTGAATACCACCTCTGGAACAGATGTGTTGTGGTTTGCCAGTAGCTGGTGCAGCTGGCAGTGGAATCAGATAGTGAGAAAGAACGGGGACCAGTCAGGGAATCTGGAGAGGACTCGGATGAGGGTCCTGCGTCTGATGCAGGGATGGGGCCAGGACCAACTGGGAGTTGTCTGCTGACTCCAGAACCTCCAGAGTCTGGCAGCAGCGAGGCAGAGAAATAAGGGGAGCCTGTTCCCAGTACGCATGTGCACAGAACTGCTAGAAGGCAGGAGCAGCTGACACAAAGGGGGCGACTCAGGAGTAAGGCTGAGAGGTGATTGCCCCTACCATAAGGGATAAAAGTCAGACCTAAATGACGAAACCTTTGCAGGAAGCAAAGTAGTTTGATCAGTTCTAAATCATCCTTAAGCTCTGCATATCTTTTATAGTTAATTGGATACTTCTGTTTTTGGCTGCATTCCACAGAGCTAAAAGGTGTGTGCTTATCTTGGGGTACTGTTTAAGATTAGTTCCAGCTGGGAATGGAAACAATTCCCAGCATTGCAATAAAATAGGTTTTGCTTTTAAAACAAGTTTGTGATTAATTACGATTTATGAAGCCTGGGTCTGAACAAGATGCAAAGATACACACCTCACTTCTAGCCCAACACCTTCATCCCTAAGTCACCCTGTGTCTGGATTTTGCAGTAGGGACTGGACCGATGTCCTTCAGGGAGCTCCCATGACTGAGAGAGAACTTGAATCTGAATCTCTCTGGTGTCAGTCTGCCTTTTTAACCATCACACAGGGATAGCTCTGTGATATTAGCAACATGTTCCCATTGTCCACTCTGAAATGCTAAATGGCTTGTCTCTCTCGGTGTAATTCTATTCTTTCATCCCAATGGCTGACTCTAGCAGATTCAACTGATCTTCCACATGCTTTCTCTCCTGCTGCTTTTCAAGGCACCCATCTGAAATCTTCTAAGAACTCCAGCAGATATAAAAATATTATAGAATCATAGGGCAGGAAGGAACTTTGGAGGTCATCTAGTGCATGGTTCGCCAACCTTTTGGACCTCAGGGACCACCAAACTCATAATTTTAAATCCCATGGACCAGAGACCCTGGGAAAACCCCCCAAAAACTCTGCAGAAAATTTCTCCCACCCCGTTTTCCTACTGATTGATCATCCTTTATTTGGGATTGCAGGATACCATTTCCAGCTCCGTTCTCAGGGGGAGAGAGAAAGAGAGAGAGAAACTTTTGGCTTCATGCAAGGAAAGCAGCAGAAGCAGCAGAAGTCTTTCTTTCTATTCCCCCAAACTCCGCCAGAAATGAGTCTTTGTGAGATTTGTTGTGCTGGCGCAGCATCTTGGAGCAGGAGGCCTAGCAGGGCCCCAAAGACTCATTTCTGGTGGAGTTTGGGGGAGAGAAAGAAAGACTTTTGCTGCTTTCCTTGTGTGCAGCCAAAAGCAGAAGAAAGAAGCGGAAAGAAGCAGCCTGGTGGTTCCCTCCCCCGCCCTTTCCTCCTCCCCTCACTACCTTGTGTTGTTCGCAATGCAAGCACGCAAGTCTTGTGTTCCCATGGGCCATGTTGGTGGCACAACCTTATGTTCCCACACAGCCTGGATTAAGAGCTTTAGGGGTGATGTTTATCTATGCACCACCAAAATTTTCTCGCAGACCACCAGTGGTCCCTGGCCCACTAGTTGGTAACCACTGTTCTAGTCCAACCCTCTGCCCAAGGCTGGAAAACCAGATACACTACCCTTCTGATATCTTGGAAAATAAGTTGACCTCTATTCTTGGTGGCAGCCCACCAAATAGCAGTGTTACAATATTTGAGGGGCTACTAGAAAGAAGAGCGGGGGGTCAACCTGTTTTCCAAAGCATCTGAAAGCAAGGCCAGAAACTAATGGGTGGAAACTAATCAAGGAGAGAAGCAAACTAGAAATAAGGAGAAATTTCTTGACAGTGAGAACAATCAATCAAGTGGAACAGAAGTTGCCTTCAGAAGTTGTAGATGCTCCATCACTTAGTATGAAGAGATTAGACAGCCTGGAATGGTATACGATCTCCTGCCTGAGCATGAGGTTGGAGTAGAAGACTTCCAAGGTCCCTTCCAACTCCGTTATTCTGTTATCCTGGTGAAATGATTGTCCAGTCTCTACTCAAAATCCTCCAGCAACGGGGCTCCCACAACTCCAGGAGGCCATCTATTCCACTGATCAATTGTTCTCACTCTTAGGAAGTTTCTCCTTAGTTCAGGATTGGATCTGTCTTTAATGAATTTCCATCCATTGCTCAGCAAAGTTAACTGAGAGATCCTAGTTTGGTGTCACTTCTTCAAAGTAGTAAAATGCCAACCCTAAATAAATATGAATGTTCTTCTTTGGAAAGAGGAAGCATAGGCTTTTTGTGAATTTTCTGTGAAATTGTTGGAGGAATATTGGGAATTTGTGGAGGAGTGAGGCTGTCTTTGGAGGTATATATTAACCTTGCAACCCCCATGTCTCTAGCCATCCTACCCTAGAAGGGAGAAAAAGCAACTGAAGACCTTCTCTAGTTATATTTGCTTTTCACCCATCATGACTAATCTGAAGTTTGGTCTTCTGATCATCCTGATCTTGGCTCTCTATTATCAACCTATAGCAGGTGAGTAACCATCATGCCTCTGTTTATAACTTTGTTCCAAAATATGTATTTTCTACTCACCTATTGAATTGCAGGGAATCACAAGGAATCAAAGATGATCTTTGAGATTTATAAAGTATTAAAGGATCCCTGTTTGTGAAAGCAGGATAGTTTAATTTAGGCTGGCCTTTTGACTGTAGTGATGGTTTGATCTGAGGGTATTTTACATTGGCGCAGAGAGCCAATTAAAAGCAGAATACACTGTAGCTTCCTTCATTTTTGTCAGTAATGTGGCAAGTGACATTTTTCAATTGCTGAATGGCACATTAAAGCATTTTGTTTGTTTTGCTTGAAGATATTCCACTTCTTATCCAAGGAGCTTCTTCAGTTCTGAAGAACTAGACTGACTACCTGTAACGAACTAGGCTACTCCTTAGATGTGAATTGCCTTCGATTCCTGATGACTTGATAAATTCTAATCATTCTATGGCAGTAATTTTCAATCTCTTCCTTTGATCTTTAGGAAGATGTCTCAGCTGTCCAAAAGAATGTTGCTACGTTGTTAGAAAAGGAAGACCTCTGCCTTTAAGTAAACTATCATTTTACAGAACTACTGACCATTGCAGGTTGAATGCTGTGGTGTGAGTATCCAAAATTTTTCCCTCTTTTTTATTAAAGAGTAGGAGGTGAGTAGCATTCATGTTGAGGATCAGAATTCTGACTCTCATTTAACTGAATCAAATGTTGCAAATATTCTGATGTGAAGGCTGAGCACAGCAAAACATTAATTGAACACTGCATTAATAGTGTAATGTGAATTTGACAGTCAGGTGGGTTAGGAATTAAATAGTGCCGGTTTACAATTTGGGAGACCATGAATTCCAGGTCTCCTTCAGGCACAGGAACTGGCTGGGCGATTTCCTCTTAGCCCTGGACTGGAAATTAGAAAGCATCCATTCACCAATCTATTTTGGGTCAGGATGAGAGTTTCCAGTCTATAACTTTCAAAAAAGAGGTTTTCATCCCCTGGTGCATTGATTAGTTGAAAAGGAGAGGAAAGGAGAGAAGAAGGAGAGGGAAGAGGAACAGGAGAATAAGAGGAAAGGAGAGAAGGAGAAGGAGAGGAAGGGGAGAAGGAGAGGAAAGGAAAGGAGAGAAGGAGAAGGAGAGGAAGTGGAGAAGGAAAAGGAGAGGAAGTGCAGAAGGAGAAGGAGAGGAAGGAGAGAAGGAGAAAGAGATAATGGTTTCACCAGGATTCTCCTGAGAAGCATCAGAGGAGGGGAAACGGCACAAGCCTATATTATATGTGCACCCAATAGGTCACAGGTTGTCCGGTGGCTGATTAAAAGCGATCAGGCATCAGAAAGGTGAACTGAGAAAAGTTACATTCATTGTGTTATTATGACACGCCTCTGCTTATTTTGTATGCATATTGTGATGTCATGTCCATGTCACAAAAGGGACAAGAGCTTGGGTTGCAATGCTGCCTGCTCCTTTCATCAGTTGTGATGGAGGCGTCTGATCTTGTCCCCCACTTCCACCCACCGTGCATTTAATGCAGAGATGAGCTCTCTCCAAAGATCCCTTGTGCCTTCCGTGTTCATCTGAGTCCACACTGACACCCATCACTCGGCTGTTCAGGGTGGAAATCACTTCTTCTTCTTCTCTCATTTTCCCTCTAGGCTTGGGCTGAAGAATGGCAAGAGAGTATGCGTCAAAGCTGACGAACCTTGGGTGAAGAAAGCGATGATTAAGCTCCCCAAGTATTGATTGACTGGTGATGGTATTGTGGGCCCTCCTGCTTTGGCCTACTAGAAGATCTCCAAGCCCTGTGATTCTATGCTCTATGAAATGGCTGCTTTTTATCTGTTGGGCTGGTGGCGTCTTTGGGCATGCAGATTCAAAGTTAAGCTAGGCTGGAAAGTGGTTTGACAGTCCAGTCTCTTCTTGAAAGCCTCCAGGGATGAAGCTCCCACAACTTCCAAAGGCAACTTCTGTTTCATGGGTTGATTGTTCTCACTCTCAGAAAATTTCTCCTTATTTCCAGGTTGAATCTCTCCTTGATCAGTTTCCAGCCATTCTTCCTTGTCTGGCCTTCAATTGTCTCTTTCCATTTTTGTTTTAAACTTCCTCATATGTATTGCTTGTGTAATCTTCAGAACAATTTAATTTACTTTCCGTTCTTTATTTTAACGAAGAACAATGAGATATAAGAACAATGAGATTTTATTTGAAAATAAAAGTTTGACAGCTCTTTATTTTCTCTGTGGTTGTGGTATTCCTTCGATTGTTTGTTTTTCTCCTACTGACTCAATGGGGAATCCCTTGCAGAATTCACAGGTCAATTAAAAAAGAAAATGAAATCTGGAGTCAAAATCTTACTTCTGTCCCTCAAAAACAAACTACGTTTGCAAACGTTATTCGTCATAATAAACCCTAAGCACAAAGCTTGCTGTGTTTTGGGAAGCCAGTGCTTTCTAGGAAAATTGTGCCCTCTTCTGTATTCACACCAATTTAAGCCATCATCTGCTTAATAGTGGCTTCTTGAGTTGGCTGGGTCCACACAACAGGAAGACAAATCCTTGTCAACTCACAGGATGGAAAATGGAACCCGCATCAGTTTATCATTATGTGCAAACAGGATTCAAACAAAATGCTAAGTCTTTGTTCTGACCAAGGCTTTTTGAGACTGTAATTATTTAGTTAAAACAACTCTTGTTTTATTTCAACGCTGGGAATTATGTTCATTCCCAGCTGGGAATTATGTTCACTCCCAGCTGGAAATTAGTCCCAGTCTCTCCTTTGAATTGCTGCCAGCAACTAAAGTGCTAAATTCACTGTAAAAAGCCAAATAGAGTGCAAAGTCCACACTTATTTATTTATTATTTATTAATTTACAAGATTTATATACCGCCCCCTCTCCCTGCGGGACTCGGGGCAGTGTACAACCATTAAAAAATACAATAACAACACAATAATTAAAAACAATTAAAAAGATTAAATATCGTGGCTGAATAATAAAAATGAGACAAGGGTTTAAAAATAAGGACTAAAACCAATTAAAACTGAATTTAAAACACTATAAAACCCTAGGCCAGACCGGCTTGATAAAATAAATGAGTTTTCAATGCGCGCCGGAAGGTCAAAAGGTCAGGGATGATCCTCATCTCTGGGGGTAATTCATTCCAGAGGGAGGGTGCCCCCAAAGAGAAGGCCTGCACCCTCGGAGTTGCCAGTTGTCCAGCCGGCGGAATCCCAAGGAGGCCCACTCTATGGGAGCGCACTGGCCGACGGGAGATTGATGGTGGCAGTAGGCGGTCCCGTAAATACCCAGGTCCCAAGCCATGGAGCGCTTTAAAGATGGTAACTAACACCTTGAAATGCACCCGAAAGACCACCGGGAGCCAACGCAGCTCGCGCAAGAATGGTGTAACATGAGAGCTCTGAGAAGCCCCCAAAACCACCTGCGCGGCCACATTCTGCACCAGTTGGAGCCTGCGGGTGCTCTTCAAGGGGAGCCCCATGTAGAGAGCATTGGCATAGTCAAGGTTTGATCCGAACAGAGCAAACAAACTTACTTCCTGCAAAAGTTTCCACCTTGGACTGTCCTTTATACCTTAGGGGAGGGGCAATCACCTCCCAGCCTGACTCCCGAGTTGGCCCTTTTGTCTCAGATGCTCCTGCCTTCTGGCAGCTCTGCGCACATGCGCACTGGCAACAGGCTCCCCTTGCTCCTCGGCCTCACTGCTGCCAAACTCTGACGGCCCCGGAGTCAGCACCCCACTCTCAGATGGTCCTGGCCCCATCCCTGCATCAGGATGCAGGACCCTCATCCGAGTCCTCTCCAGACTCCCAGACTGGTCCCCGTTCTTTCCCACAGTCCGATTCCACTGCCATTTGCACAGGCTGCCAGTGAACCACAACAGCCTTCCTATGGTTTCCTTGGATTGGTTTCATATGTTACCTGAGCCCAACTGCTGTGTTTTATGAGCCATGATTTAATGTGAGCCCAGATATTATCATTGCTGTAGTGTTTCAAAAGAACCATCCAGAACTCTGCTCCACCGTGAGCAGCTACACAAATCTTTTAAGTAAATTAATAAACTGAACAAGGAAAGATCTTGAAATTGTCAAATGGGGGCCTGGAGGGAGGGGTGGGCATTCTTCACACAGCAGTTGGTTAACCTTAAGGACTCCAAAGAGAACTTAGGTCTAGGAGATGTCCAGGCCAGGACAGACTTCAGAAATCATCTCCTTGTTCAGTGGATTTCTTACCCAACAGCTACCAACAGCTCAGGACTCCCAACAGAGATGGGTATTCAGCCGGTTTTGACTGGTTCTGGAGAACCGGTAGCAGAAACTTTGAGTAGTTCAGAGAACCGGCAAATGCCACCTCTGACTGGCCCCACCTCTGTCTCTTCTCTGCCTCCCATTGAGTCCCAGCTAATCAGCTGGGTCTCCTTTGGTTTCCCTGCACAGGAGAACAGAGCTGGAAAGCAGGTTAGTGGGATGGGGAGGGAAGGGGGATTTTGCAGTATCCTTCCCCTGCCACACCCACCAAGCCACGCCCACAGAACTGATAGTAAAAAATTTTGAATCCTACCACTTACTCCCAACCCAGCTAGCTCCATCCACACTCCATCACCACAATCTATCTGGAATTACATTTTTCAATCTATTATAATTAAATTACATAGCAATGCGGAGAGAAGAAAAGGGCTTGCAAAATGACATGATGGAAACAGACTTTTTCCAGATCTGGCAAGACCAGAATCAGAATTAGAATAGACCTGGAAGGGACTGTCCAATCTGTTCTTAAAATCCTCCAGTGATGAAGCACAATACCTGAAGACAAGCTGTTTCACTGGTTAATTGTCCTCACTGTTAGGAAATTTCTCCTCAATTCCAGGTTATGTGATGACCCAGGATGGGGTACAAAATAAACACAGTCACAAAAACAGGTAAAGCCTCTTTTATTCCTTCACTTTGCTTCCAAGCTCCAAATATCCTTGACTGGAGACAAAAAATTCTCACACGAGCAGTTACAAGAAGGAGGAAATGCCATTTAAACTAAAAATGCCTATAAATTATGAAGAGCAAAAAACAACACAAACTAGGCAAGATAAGGGCTTGAAGACATCCACAGATATCAGAACACACACTGGGAAGGACGCCAAACTTAGAGAAGAACCATAAACCAGAGATATTTCCATGCTTTCTTTCCAGCACTGGCCCATATGCATGTCAGTCCTCTTATCCAGTTGTCACAGCTGCAGCCCATGAAGAGGATCAAGGCCCTCTCCTCCCCAATAGACCACGTCTCTCCCTTATCCTCTCCTCCCTGCGTGCCCTAGGATGGAGAAGGGATGGGCCTGGGTCCTCCTCTGACTGCCCAGGTGGCCTCTGCCCTTCCCCAGCCTCCTCCACAACCTCTGGAGCCATCCTTCCACTCCCTGTCAGCTGTTCCTCCTCTCCCTCAGAGTCAGTCTCCACCATGACAAGTTATTTCTCTCCTTGATTGGAATAGAATAGAATAGAATAGAAGCTGGAAGGGAGCTTGGAGGTCTTCTAGTCTAGCCTCCTGCTCAAGCAAGAGAACCTATATCATTTTAGATAAGTGACTGTCCAGTCTCTTCTTAAAAACATCCAGCAATGGAGCCCCCACAACTTCTGAAGGCAAAGCTGTTCCACTGCTTAATTGTCCTCACTGTTAGGAAGTTTCTCCTTAATTCCAGGTTTCTTCTCTCTTTGGATTAGCTTCTATCCTGCCCTCTGGTACATTAAAAATAAATTGACCCCCCCTCCTTCTTCTAAGGTAGAATTACTTTAATATACCTGCCTAAATAGCAGCATTTAAAAGAAATTGGACTCAGTGTATTTTTTGGGGGGTAAAATAAGAAATTGAAGATGTATCCTTCTTTTTTCCTTGAGGGCTCTTATTGCCCCCTGCTGTTTGGTTAGAAGAATTCACCTTTGGTTGGAAAAAAAAAAAGTTTCTCGGAGCGTTTTAACAAGTATTTTTCAAATTTGGCTCTTTTAAGAAGTGTGGGCTTCAATTCCCAGAATTCCCAAGCCAGCATGCCAGAAGTGGGATTCTACCGGTTCTGTCCACCTCTGTAGAACCGGTTGCTCTCAAGAGCAGCAGACATAGAACTGGTTCTATGTCTGCTGCTGTTTTGGCCCACATGCCTGCCCGGGCTCTTACCTGACCTTTATTTCCTGCGTTTTCAACCTCAGCTGCTTTGCACCACACAGCTATGGTTGAAAAAGCAGGAAAAAAAGTGCTTTTCCAACTGCTGCGCACCCGCATATAGCACTGCTCAGCTGTCCAGGCAGTTAGCTGACGACGATATACACGCGGGTGCAAAACGTAAAATCAGCGAACCGGTAGTTCCACCGGTCGGATCCCACCCCTGCAGCATGCATGAGACTACAGGGGTCAAGAAAAATCAAGATGGCAGCCATAGACTTTTGTTAAAAGCCCAATTTTACCTCAAGAATGCCTCTGGCTGTTCAAACTACTAAAAAAATGCAGTTTTGATGGGAAAGAGACATGTAGATTTGTAGCTCCTTCCTCAAAACTCGGGCACGGCCCCCAGAAGCTCTAGAAGTTGTAGCTGTATTGTAATTTTTAATGTCACGGTTGGTAGTTAATTCAGGGAATGTTTATTTGATTTTCTTTTATTTCAGTGCAAAAAGGATGTAGGATTTCCTGCTTGAAAAGGTATAGGGCTGTGATGCCAAACCACGTGCCCAAAGTGACATGCAAACCCGTGTCTTCTGGCATGCGTGGCCTTGCCTGCTTACTTTCTGGGTTTCTGGCGACAATCAGCTGCCCTTTGCCTGAATGTCAGTGCCAAAAACCGGCCTGTGCATGCAGCTGTGCACGCGTGCTAGAACCCAGAAATTCAGCTTTTCTGGAGAGTGGCCCTGACAAGTGCGTGCAGGTGTGACATTTCTGCATGACCTTTTTGGCACTCGGGGCCAAAAAGGTTCGCCCCCACTGGTATAGAGTTTCCTGCTTTGAGCAGGGGGCTGGACTAGAAGACCTCCAAGGTCCCTTCCAGCTCTGTTATTCTGTAAATCAGCTGGGGACCCCCTTCGACCCTACTTCCCTTCCCGGATGGGATGAAAGTGGCATTGAAACACAGGTAGTCCTTGACATATAACCATTCATTTAGTGACCATTCCAAGTTTCAACAGCACTGAAAAAAGTGACTTATGACCAGTTTTCACACCTACGACCATTGCAGCATCTCCATGGTCATGTGATCAAAATTCAGACCTTTGACAACTGAGACGTATTTATGACGGTTGCGCTATCCCGGGCTCACACGGTCACCATTTGTAACCTTCCCAGCTGGCGTCCGGCAAGCCGAGTCAACAAGGGAATCCAGATTCACTTAACAACTCTATTGTGATGACCCGGGCGTAGCACTAAAGCAACAAAGTCACAAAAGTAGGTAAAGTCCCTTTAATACCTCCAACATGGCCCTCAATGTCCAGTTATCATCGGCTGGAGAAAAAACTCTCCCAAGAACAGTTTTTAAAGGGAAGAAATTCAATCCGAACCCAAAGTACATCTAAATTATATATAAAAACCAACACAAACCACTTGCTGCAGCAATTAACAAGACAGGATAAGGAATTGCAGACTTCAAAAGACAACGAAACACACACAGTTGGGAGGACATCAGAACCCAGATAGGACTTGACAAACCAGAATAATTTCACGCTGTGCTTCCAACAACTTTGCCATGCCCAGTTTGCCCTTTTAAACAGTCTTCCCAGCTGCAGCCAATGAAGGGGATCAGGGCCCTTTCCTCCCCCATAAACCATGCAACTCATGTTGCTCCCTTATCCGTTCCTCTCTGTGGTGCCCTAGGATGGGCCTGGGTCTTCCTCTGAATGTCCAGCCGGACTGTGCCCTTCCCCAGTTTCCTCCACAACCTCTGGAGCCGCACTCCCACTCCTGTCAGCTGTTCCACCTCTCCCTCGGAATCAGATTCTGACAAGGGCATGACACCTATGATTCACTTAACAACCGCAGTGACTTGCTTAAAAACTGTGGCCAAAAAAGGTTGTAAAATGGAGCAAAACTCATTGAACAACTATCTTGCTTAGCAATGGAAATTTTGGGCTCAATTGTGGTTGTAAGTCAAAGACTATATTTTATTTATTTATTGAATTTATATTGCCGCCTCTTCGGCCATGGCAACTCAGAGCAGCTTACACAATGTAAAACCATATTTAAAACAAAAAATAAAAACAAACAACAATAAAAACTAACAAAAAGAATCAAATAAATTAGTAAAATACAATAGAACAAAATTTTAAGAGAGGAATGCACCAGTTTACCTAAAAAATACATTCAACCCATTCAGGATAGGATTAAACCCCCAAGGAAGCCAGTATCTAGGATTAATTACATTTGTTAAACAAGATTAAAAATCCAAGGACGCCAGCAATTTAGACTCATTGCCGGCCTTTGCAAAACAAACTGATTAAAATCAAACAACAAAATACCCAAAACAAGGCTCTAAATTACAAAATGCTGTAGATAAAAATAAATTGTAGAAAAATCCATGTACTCGTTAAACCAATTGGTCAGCTGACCCAGGACGGCTGTGGGTTCTTTTAATTTTTTAATTTTTGTTATTTTTTAACGACAAACATTAACATGAACACAAAACGTAAAAACCATCTTTCCATTATACAGCGTGTCGGTTGGTAACATATCTCTTGTGCACAATATTAACAGTCTTTCCCTCCTAATCTTAAATTGAAATTCGTATTTCATAGATCAACTAACAATATCGTATTGTATTATTATCAAACCATTATTAGGCTTTCATTATAAGTTCACATAATTCTTTTCGAGCAAATTTCAGCTTTCACAATGCCTGGTTCATAATATCATTCCTTTCACCATCATCAAGTATAACATATATATAGCATATTAGATAATGTAGTTTAACAATGTATCATCTTTACTATTATATCGTTATTATAATGTATTTTATTTCTCTATTTTCTTATCTAGCCATTGATAATATAAATCCCAAATTTTATAGCACTCTTTTTCTTCCTGCTTTCTAATAGCAAATGTGAAGGACGGCTGTTGGTTCTGTTCAGTGTTAAATTTTCTTTCCAACCAGCCTCCATAGTTTCCAGTGTCTTTCTCCCAGTTTTGAATGGTTCTTTTTCCCAGTTTGGAATGGTTCTTTCTCCCAGTTTGGAACGGTTCTTCCAACACTGTAATTGGCATTTTTTTCTGGAAATCCATTCATACTCCATTTGAAGGGTGCATTTGAAGGGTGTTCATCCCATAGCTAAAAGTCTGTAGAGATTCTCAGTCCCCCAAAGTTGTTGGAAGCAACCAAGTTCTGGTTGTCCCAGAGGTGCCTTTTTTTTCAAGAGGCAACTGGGCTTTATGGTTTTTCGTTGAAGACGTTTCGCTTCTCATCTAAGAAGCTTCTTCAGCTCTGACTGAATGATGGTGGGGATTGGAAGGGTTAATATTCCTTGCAGCCAGCTGGTCATTTGCATCCTTGTAGAGGGTCGTTGAGGCCACTTGGAGGTTTTATCTGTGTCCTCAGGATCGCCTGAGTGGTGCAAATGGGTGTGGAGCTGTTTTGGCTGCAGGATGTACCATCCAGCCTGATTGTGTAAGCTAGGGATGATGGACATTGCAGTCCAGGCTCAGGGAGAGAAACAAAGGGAAGGGGTGGAGAAAAAGGGCTCAGTGCACCCTAAATTGGGACCAGAATTTCTGTTGCTAAGCAAGGTTCAACACTTGGAGGCGTGTAAGAAGAGATTGGACAGCCATTTGTCTGAAATGGCATAGGCTCTCCTGCTCGAGCAGGGGTTGGACTAGAAGACCTCCAAGGTCCCTTCCAACTCCGTTATTCTGTTCTCTTCTGTTCATCCAAAGTTTTTCTTCAAAATTTGTGCCTGGTGATCTCTGATTGTAGGAAACTTTTGTTACAACTTTTTACTCAAATGGAAAATGCCTCTTTGACATTATTTTCAACAATGCAATGCTAGAGAAAGAGCTTGTTTAGTGGTTATGACGATGGCTGAAAAAAATGAGAGACTGAGTTTGTCCTGGCTTATGTCTCTGTCTCCCTCCCTCCCTCCCTCCCTCCCACCCCTTTCCCTCCCTCTCTTCCTCCCTCCTTCCTCCTCTGTCCCCCTCCCTCCCTCCCTCTCTCCCTCCCTCCTCCCTCCCTCTCTGTCTCTCTCTCTCCTCTCTCCCTCCCTCCTTCCTCCATTCTCTCCTCCCTCCCTGTCTCTCCCTCTTCTCTCCTTCCCTCCTCTCTCCCTCTCTGTCTCTCTCTCCACTCTCCTTCCCTGTCTTTCCCTCCTTCCCTCCTCCTTCCTTTCTCCCTCCCTCTCTCCCTCCCTCCCTCATCATTCCCCCTCCCCTCCCTCCCTCCCTCCCTTCCTCTCCCTCTCCTCTCCCTCTCTCCCTCGGTCTCTCTCTCCTCCTCGTCCTTCCTCCTCCATTCTCTCCTCCCTCCGTCTCTCCCTCTTCTCTCACTCCCTCCTCTCTCCCTCTCTGTCTCTCTCTCTCCACTCTCCCTCCCTGTCTTTCCCTCCTCTCTCCCTCCCTGTTTCTTTCTCTTCCTTCCCTCCTTCTTCCATTCTCTCCTCCCTCTCTCCCTCCTCCCTCTTTTCTCTCCTCCCTCTCTCCCCTCCTCTCCTCCCTCCCCTCTCTGTCTCTCCCTCCCTCCCTCCTCCTCCTCCCCCTCTCCTCTCTCCTCTCCTCCCTCCCTCCCTCCTCTCCTCCCTCCCTGTCTCTCTCTCCCCTCTCCTCTCTCTCCCTCCCTCCTGCCTCTCTCCCTCTCCTTCCTCCTCCGCTCTCCCTCCTGTTCTTCCTTCTCCTCCCTTCTCTCCTCTCCCGTCTCTCTCTTCCTCTCTCCCTCCCCCTCCTCCTCCTCTCTCCCCTCCCTCCTTTCTCTCTCTCCCTCCCTGCCTCTCTCCTCCCTCCGTCTCTCTCTCTCCCTCTCCCTTCCTCTCCTCCCTTCCCTGTCTCTCCCTCTTTCTCCCTCCCTCCTCCTCCCTCTCTCTCCTCTCTCCCCCTCCTTCCTCCTCTCCTCCCACTGTCTCTCTTCCTCCCTCCTCCTTCTCCTCCTCTCTCCCCCTCCCTTTCCTCCCTCTTCTCCCTTCCCTCTCTCTCCCTCTCTCTCTCTCTCCCTCCCTCCTTCCTCCATTCTCTCCCCCCCTGTCCTCCCTCTTCTCCTCCCTCCCTCCCTCTCCTCTCTCCTCCCCCTCCCTCCCTTCCCCTCCATTCTCTCCTCCCTGTTTCTCTCCCTTCTCTCTCCCTCGCTCCCTGTTTCTCTCTCTCTCCTCACTCCCTCTCTGAATAGAATCAGGATCAGGAGGGCCCAGGCCAGAACTAAGGCAAGGCTCTAAGTGGGGGATGGCCAAGAGCCCACAACGCCACTGTGCTGCTCCAGAATCAACAGCAATATGTATAATTCAAGAATATCTCCTCAGGAGATTTCAAGGCATCTGGCATGATCTCACCGCAGTCACACCAGAAGCAGTTAGACGCTTAGCTTCCTTAGCTATCGAATTAAACCATTTATCCCATTGCAATTCTATGGCTCCACATTATGGTGATTTTATTTTGGTTTTATATCTTAATTTAAAATATGATCTTCTATATTGTATTGTTTACATATTATGCCTATTTGCTGATGCCTTATTTAAACTAAATTTATACCCCAGGGATTGCATGACCTCTGTAGATGCCGTAGAAAAATAAATTAAAAAAAAGAAATTGGGAATGCCTCAACATTGAAATTGTGTTGTGAAATTGTGGAGGCTTTTAAGAGACTGGATAGCCATCTATCAGAAATAGTATAGATCTCTTGGGGGATTGGACTAGATGTCCTCCAAGGTCCCTTCCAACTCTATTACTATTTCTGAAATAAGATCACCCTCCCTCCCTCCCTCCCTCTCTGAAGAAGTAGAAAACTAGGGCAAAACACCTCCAAAAATGCTGCTAGAAAACTGCAGAGACTTGTCCCTGTAACCATCAAAAGTCAGGACCGACTTGATGGACAACAACAACAACAGCAGCAGCAAGATCTGTTTCACGAGGTAGGTTTGTGATGTCAACAACATTCAGCAGACACAATCTGTCCCTTGAGAATAGCCCATTCCATCTTCCTTGAGTCTTTGCAACCAGGGCCCAAAAAAGATTCTCTTCTTGGTAGAAGTTCTAGCCCTACATTTCAAGAAACATCACCCTGGTTTCACTTCTGCTAAGGGTTTGCTCATGGGCTACATGGTCCATTGTTAAAAAGGAGAAACGAGATGATCTGGTCTAAATGACCTTTTGTGGGTAGACTCAATGCAGAATTCCTTGGCATTTTACCCGAAAGTTGGGGTTAGAGGGAAGAACATCACTAGTTCAGGGGAATTCCCACCAAGTTCTCAAAAGACACCGACTGTTCTTCTAATCACCGTCATTTTGACATATGGTGTAGTTTCTGTCCATGGCCAGAATCCATGACCTCCATCTATTGATGAGCCAACCCAGGTTTTGCATGATCTCTGGAGAACACATCTCTCTCTCTCTCTCTCTCTCTCTCCTCCCCCTCCCTCCCTCCTTCCCTCCCTCCCTCCCTTCCTCCCTCTCTCTCTCTCTCTCTACATTTTATATATATATAAAATCTATCTATCTATCTTTGAATACAGTGTTTTCAGAGTATGCCATTTATAAGAAACAAAAACCATAGCTAATACTGTAATAGATATTAACTCATTGATTTAAATATAATAACACATGTTAATAGCATTAATAATACCATGACTCCCATATAATAAAAATATCACCAACATTTTAAAATAGATTTCTTTTGATGTTTAACTCATTCATATTTTAGTACTTACAGAGGTTATAGTTATAAACCATCTCTGTTTTAATACATACATTCATCGTTTTTCTTCTAACTTCTACCTCTTGTCTTTAACCACTCGTAGAATCTGTTCCATATCAAGTAGTATTATGAGTCTTCTTTCTTTTTTATTTTTAAGGTTAGTCTGCCCATCTCAGCACATTCTAGAATGTTCCTAATTTCTTCCTCATCTGATGGGTATTCTCATTTTTCCAGTATTTTGCAAAGCTAATCCTTGCTGCTGTCAATATATGTAAAACTAAAGATGCAGTTCCTTTATCATAACCCTCTGTGATTATGCCCAGCAAGTATACTTCTGGTTTCCGGTCTATATTCTGTTTACTTGTTTTTTCCAGCCAGCTACCTATTATCTCCCAATACTTTTTTTGCTTTGATACAAGTCCACCACATATGTCCCTAGGGTGTGGTTACATTTCCAGCATTTTGCAGACAGGTTAATGAACATTTCCATCTTTATTTGAGCTACGTTGCTAGAGAAAGTTCCCATCAGAATGGTGCTCATTTCCCCAAAATATAGATTTTGGTTCGCAGCTCTGCCTGCACCTGCAACAGCATTTACAATTTTCTTTAAAACAAGAAAAATAATTTTAGATACCATATTCATCTCAGTATATAGCTTTATGCAGATGTTTCCTCTATATATATCATTTTTAAAAGCATTACAGGTTCAAAAATGGGCTAAATTTGAAGAATAATTGAGTTTTGGTTCTAAGCCATTAAACATGGCCAAGTTTTATAATGTTTATTTTGGCATAAAAATTAAACAAGATTTTTCCTAGTCTTGACTGTAAATGTCACAGAATTCTACCATTTTTTTTAATGAATAGACATAAATTTAGGCTATCTCCATGCTAATACTCTACAATTATTTGGTGGCAAAAGGATCTGCTCTTAATTATTAAAGCTACCATGGACGTAGGTACTCAAACTAGTGAAGCTTTAGAATAACTTTTTGCGTGGGCCATTGATTCATTAAAACAGCCATGTCTTTTTTCAACTTGCATGGCTGTTCTTGGGAGACTTTTGCCGCAGCCACATAACTTTGGAAAACAGATATGGCTGCTTTCATAAGTTCCTGGAAAGTTGGTCCTCATAAAATTTTAACAGGTACTGAAGAGAGGATGATTTAAAAAAATTATGGTTATTATTTAACCTGGGTTAAAGAAACAATGATTGCTTTGGGGAAAAAATTTTGGATATGGGATAGATTTGCACAAATGGCAGAAATTATGGACTAGAAATTATAAATTTACAATGTCAACAGCTTATAAAGAGAATTTGTATAAGATGTTTTACAGGTGGCATTTACCCCCAGCAAGAATAGCAAAGATGTTCAAGAATAAATCAGCGAAATGTTGGAAATGTCATCAGATACCTGGATCATATTACCATATGTGATGGACATGCACAGAAACTAAAAGATATTGGACTAAAATACACACATGGCTGGAAAAAATGATAAAACAGCATATAGACTTAAAACTCTAAAAGAGATATTTTTATTGGGGATTTTATTTGAAGGTTATAGCAAAGAGGTAACATATTTGATTATTTATGTTTTAACTGCAGCTAGAATTGTATTTGCTCAAAATTGGAAAAATGAAAAAAAAATGGATCTAAGAGGAAGTGATTAAGAAAATAATGGAATGTGCAGAAATGAATAAATTGACATTAGCAATTAGGGAACAAGAAGAAAAAGAATATTATAAGATTTGGGATTTATTTTATAGATAGAAGAATAAGAAATTGAAGCAATGATTTGTTATAATTGATTATTTTTAAATGTTATATTATGAATATAATTTAGTAAGAACTGAGTTTTGTTTTTAAGGATAGTCTGGAAATGAAAGTAAAAATTAAATAATAGAATAATAATGAGATAATATGATATGGAATGTTGATTAAAATACAATCTGAATGTAAAGTTAGGAAGAAAGGATTATAGATATTGTGCACATGAGATATATTATTTATTTATTATTTATTTATTTAATCAAATTTCTATACCGCTCCCTCTCCCAAAAAGGGACTCGGGGCGGTGTACAGCCTACTAAAAATACACCATAAATATACAATAAATACAATTAAAAATACATTAAATAATTTGGTCCGGCTGTGTCCATCCAAGGAATTCAATTAAAAATTAAAACTAATAAAACCCCAATTAAAATTGAATTAAAACCCGAAACACAGTTACTGGGCCAGGCCAGCCTGTTTAAAAAATAGGGTTTTCACTGCGCTCCGGAAGGTCAGGATATCCGTCATAGCCCGGATATGGTTGGTACATAACCCATATATGTACCAAACCGACACACTGTATAATTAGAAGGTGGTTTTATTTGTTATGTTGCATGTTATAAAAATTAAAAAAACTTTTAAAAAAAAAAATAGAAAGAAAATTGGTCCTCCTGCATTATTCTCAAGACTTCCTTGGATTCAAATCTAAAACAGTCCATATGTTTTACATGTAATATGCTTCCAGGAGGCACATCAAATTTGTCTTAAATGCTATTTGATGATTATTTGCTTGTTTATTTGATTTAAGCACTGCTGAACTCCAGAATGTCTCTGAGCAGAGTCATGCTAGGTCAATAAACAGACACTGCAGAGATTCTAAGGTCTTTATTGTGGTAAGATATAAGTCTCTCAAAATGTTGAAGTTACTCTTGATCCTCAGTCCTCTACTATCCTAAACAAAACTTCATGCGAGTGCTTCCTTCAAGCTCTGCATCATATAGTCTTTTATTTTTAATGTCCTTAATCTTATTACTGCTATTAAACATTTAAACAAGAAATATAAACAAAAGGAACCAAACACACATAAAAAGAATGAAAGAACCACATGCAAATAGCGAAATACCTATCCATATGCAATGCATATGCACAAAATGCACATATATTTTATGACATTTTAAAATGTCATAAAAATTACAATTTTCCAATATGTCATTAATGCAGCATTATAAAATGTGTCACATCACTTTTTGATGAAAAAATTGAAACCTTAAATTAAAGATGCATGGTTAACATACAGGGGTGGGATTCAAATTTTTTAACAACCGGTTTTGTGGGTGTGGCTAAGTTGGTGGGCGTGGCTTGGTGGTCATGTGACTGGCTGGGCGTGGTCAACTCAACATCACTCACATCGAGGCACACATCTCCTTGCCTGGCCTCTCATGACTGTGGGGATGCAGCAACAGTCGTAAGTGTGAAAAATGGTCACAAGCAGGAGTGGGATTCTACCGGTTCGCACCTATTTGCTAGAACCGGTTGTTAACATTCTAAGCAGTTTGGAGAACCGGTTGTTAGAAGAAATTCCTGGCCTAATCCTGTCAGGAAGGCAGGAAGGAAACATTCTGGTGTTGCTTACAGAAACTGCTTCTCTGTTAACCCTTATTACATTCTTGGCAGGACTAGACTTCCTGTCTCAGGAACTTCTCTGGAGTTTTTTTCCCCTCCTTTGCTGGTACTTTGCTTGTGTGGAGGGACCATTCAAAGTTACAATGACACTGAAAAAAGGGACTGATGACCCTTTTTCACACTTACGACTGTAGCAGCATCCCCACAGTCATGAGAGGCCAGGCGAGGAGATGCTTGCCTCGATGTGAGTGATGTTGAGTTGGCCACGCCCAGCCAATAACATGACCATCAAGGCATGTCCCCCCAGTCACATGACCATCAAGCCATGCCCACCACCTAAGCCACACCCACAGAACCGGTTGTTAAAAAATTTGAATCCCACCCCTGATCATCAGTCACTTTTTTCAGTGCCATTGTAACTTTGAATGGTCACTCCACACAAGCAAAGTACCAGCAAAGGAGGGGAAAAAAACTCCAGAGAAATTCCTGAGACAGGAAGTCTAGTCCTGCCAAGAATGTAATTAATGGAGAGGCAGTTTCTGTAAGCAACACCAGAATGTTTCCTTCCTGCCTTCCTTACAGGATTAGGCCAGTAATTTCTTCTAACAACCGGTTCTCCGAACTGCTTAGAAGGTTAACAACCGGTTCTAGCGAACTAGTAGAATCCCACCCCTGTTAACATAGTATAAAGCCCTAAAAAAACTAAAAACTTTTAAAACTATATAATAATTTAAATCACTCCAGGAAAGTGTCAAACTCAGAATCTGAGTTTGGAAGTCAGGCAGCATGTACATGTAATAAATAAATAAATAAACATAATTTCCCATAAAATTGAGATATAGGCTATGTATAGGAAAGGGGTGGGGAATTTGGGTATAAACAAATCCGTGTATTAAATTGTAGTCTAGGAATGATTTCCAATTAAAGTTGCTTACTACTTCAGATGTACTTTGTAGGTTATGAAATTATTCTTAAGAGAACCTTAGAGAACCCAAGGGCTGGAAAGGACCTGTGAGGTCATCTAGTCCAATCCCTCTGCTCAGTGCAAGAATCCCCCTTCCAAAAGCAGAAAATGCTAGACTGGAACATTAGAAAGAGACTTGTGAGATCATCTAATCCACCACCACCCCTTATCCAGTGCAGGAATCCCCCTTCTAAAAGCAGGAAATGCTAGACTGGAACATTTGGGAAGGAAGGAAGGAGGGAGGGAGGGAAGGAAGGAAGGAAGGAAGGAAGGAAGGAAGGAAGGAAGGAAGGAAGGAAGGAAGGAAGGAAGGAAGGAAGGAAGGAAGGAAGGAAGGAAGGAAGGATGGGCAATAGCAATAGCGCTTAGACTTATATACCACTTCACAGTGCTTTACACAGCCCTCTCTAAGCAGTTTACAGAGTCAGCCTATTGTCCCCCAACAATCTGGGTCCTCGTTTTACTGACCTCGGAAGGATGGAAGGCTGAATCAACTTTGAGCCAGTAAGGATCGAACTCCTGGCTGTGGGAAACACTGCATTCTAACCACTGTGCCATCACGTTCTTTAATAAAACATTAAAACTTTAAAGCACTAAACTTGATTTAAAAATTCACACCATCCTTCCCCTTTTCACACCCAAGGCCAGCTCTGGATTTTTTTTAGAGTAGCACAGCACTTCTTCTCCAAAATATCTCTTTCTCTCTTGCTTACTACAGCATATCCAGGAGAGGGCACTGCATCCCCAGAAAGCAATGGGAGGCAGTTGCAAACCTATCCCCACTTCTGCCCAACAGCTCCTCCCTTGTTCAACTACAGCTGACCTTATTCTTCAGAGAACTCTAATCAGTATCTTGTAATGTCTTAACACTTTGGCTTCCTTCTACAAGAAACGTCTGCTTTTCTACTTTAATCTCAGGGTGCTGGAAAATTTCTTTCAAATTTCTCTTGAACTGATCTACATAGAAGGACCTTGGAGTTCTCATCTCTAATGATCTAAGTGCTAGAGCCCACTGTAACTACATAGCCAAAAAGGCATTAAGAGTTGTTAACCTAATCCTATGTATCAGCCGCCTGGGGAGAATGCAGAGCTCACGAAAACGCAAGAAAACCTCATCCATTTCAAATAGAACCACGGAAAACTGGCTGTTGGAAGAAAGGAAAGAACATAGGGGGGGAAAAAGAGAGCGCAGAGGGTGGAATGAAACTGAAGAGGCAGAATAACAGAATAAAAGAGTTAGAAGGGGCCTTGGAGGTCTTCTAGCCCAACCCCTTGCTCAAGCAGGAAACCTTATACCAGCTTTGCTGGCTGGGGGATTCTGGGAGTTGAAGTCTACCCATCTTAAAGTCGGCAACATTGAGAAGCACTGCCTGTATTATTTCAGACAAATGGTTATCCAATCTCTTCAGATTAATGGATATCCAATCTCTCCTTCCAGTGTTGGAACAGCATGGCTGGCTGGGGGATTCTGGGAGTTGAAGTCTATCATCACTGTAACTACATAGCCAAAAAGGCGCTAAGAGTTGTTAACCTAATCCTATGTAGCTTTTTCTCGGGTAATATTACACTACTAACTAGAGCATACAAAACATTTGCTAGACCACTACTCGAATACAGCTCATCAGTCTGGAACCCACATTACGTATCTGATATTAGCACAGTTGAGAAAGTCCAGAAATATTTCACAAGAAGAGTTCTCCACTCCTCTACTTGTTGCAGAATACCTTATGCCACCAGACTCGAAATTCTAGACCTAGAAAACCTAGAACTATGCCGCCTTCGGTCTGATCTACTGTATGTATAGTACATAAAATCATACATTGCAATGACTTACCTGTCAATGAATACCTCAATACTTCAGCTTCAACCATAACAATACAAGAAAACACAATAGATACAAACTCAAGGTAAACCGCACCAAACCTGATTGCAGGAAATATGACTTCAGCAACAGGGTGGTCAATGTCTGGAATACTCTACCTGACTCTGTGGTTTCTTCCCCAAACCCCAAAAAAGTTTAATCTTAGACTGTCTACTATTGACTTCACCCCTTTCCTAAGAGGTCTGTAGGGGGCGTGCATAAGCGCACCAACGTGCCTACCGTCCCTGTCCTATTGTTTTTTTTTCTTATATGTATCCATTTCATGATCCATAACTATGTTTATACTTATACCTATTATCTTATAATTGCTTAACAAAATAAATAAATAAATAAGTAAATAAATAAATAAATAAAGTCAAATTCCTAGGTTCTATAATATCTCAAGATATTAAAAATGACATCAAAAACGTCATCAAAAAACCAACACAAAGTTCTACAGAGGAATGACTGAGTCTGTCATCTGCACCTCTATAACTGTCTGGTTTGGTTCTGCAACCCAACAGGACAGACACAGACTTCAGAGAGTAATTAGGACTGCAGAAAAAAAACAATCACTACCCACCTGCCTTCAGTCGAGGACTTGAATACTGCACGAGTCCAAAAGAGGGCTGTGAAAATATTTACAGAACCCTCACATCCCGGACATAAACTATTTCAACTCCTATCCTGAAAATGATGTTATAGAGCACTGCACACCAGAACAACTAGACACAAGAACAGTTTTCCTGAATGCCATCACTCTGCTAAAAAACTAATTCCCACAAACTATTTAGTAAGACTGTATTGACTATTATTCTTCTCCTCTTTCCTATCACCTATCTCCTTTTCTACTTATGACTATAACTTCATTGCTTGTGCCTTTATGATTTATATTGTTTTATTTAGTTTCCTGGTATGATTTATGTTGATTGCTTATTTAGTATCCTATGACTATCACTATGTATTGTATCCTATGATTTATAATCCAGGGGGAGGGTGGGTTTTTAACTTTAACAGCCTATTATTTAATTGCATTTTAACTTTTGTATGGATTGGGGTAGATTTGGCTGTACACCGTCCTGAGTCCTTCGGGAGAAGGGCGGTATATAAATGTCAAAATAAATAAATAAATAATGAATATATTTTAGGAAGACTCTCACTTATAGCTTTTGTGTACACTGAGAGCCTCTGCACCAAAGACAAATTCCTTGTGTGTCCAATCACACTTTTTATTTTATTTTATTTATTTTATTTGTTTGTCAAAACTGTACAAGATAACAAGTATAGGTATGACCATAAACAAGAACAAAGGAAGTGAATACAGATAAATAGGGACAGTAAGTCTGGGACGATAGGCACGCTGATACGCTTATGCATGCCCCCTTTAAGGACTTCTTAGGAATGGGGTGAGGTCCACGGTAGACAGTTTGAGGTTGAAGCTGTGAGGGATTGAGTCCGTAACCACGGAGTCAGGTAGGGTGTTCCAGGTGTTGACCACTCTGTTGCTGAAGTCATATTTTCTGCAATTGAGTTTGGAGCAGTTTACCTTGAGTTTGTATCGGTTGTTTGCCCTTATATTATTGTGGTTGAAGCTGAAGAAGTCATCAACAGGCAAGGTGTTACATCAGACAATTTTGTGAACTATGCTTAGATTGGATTGCAGGCAGTTCAGTTCAAATAACAAATAGTTTCTTTCCCTGGGCCATCTGTACTGCAAATAAATATAAGTTACTATCTTATTAAGATGTGTAAAGATGTGAAACAGCAATACCTCATTTAGATGTATAATAACATATTACAGTACAATCCATTTCTTGTGTATTACGCTTGGCAAGCGTCACAGTCAGTGTTGGATGTATATTTTGTGTATATTCGTAGATATTGTACTCTCAAATTGCAAATGGAGACGTGGGTACTCTATTTTTCTTATTTTTATCTTTAAGTGCTTTGGTTTTATTGTATTGCAAACAGTTGCTGGGGTGCATCCACAGTTTCATTGTACTTGTACAATGACAATAAAGTTATTCTATTCTATTCTATTCTATTCTATTCTATTCTATTCCATTCCATTCCTTATTCTATTCTATTCTATTCCCTATTCCCTATTCCCTACTCTGTTCTCTATTCCATTCTATTCTATTCCCTATTCCTTACTCCATTTTCTATTCTATTCTATTCCAGATTGTCTAGGCCCAAAATTTCAAGTCTGGAGGCATAGAGAATTCTAATCCAGCACCTTGCTCAGGCAGGAGATCCTATACCATTCCAGACAAATGGTTATCCAGGCTCTTCTTGAAAAGCTCCAGTGATGGAGCACCCACAACTTCTGAAAGCAAGCTGTTCCACTGGTTAATTGTCCTCACTGTCAGCCTTCAAGTTTTTCTTCCTTTGTTTTGCATCTTTCGGCTGTCATGGGAGGGTCTGACACTCACTATCAAGAAATTTCTCCTAAATTCTAGGTTGCTTCTTTCCTTGATTAGTTTCTATCCACGAACAATGGAAAGGGGAACTGTTTACTCCTCTCCAGGTAGATGTAATTCCATTAAGGAACTACATAGTTGAGTGCGACTTGTCAGCCAGTTGCAAATCTATAAAAAAGATGTTGAGACTCTGGAAAGAGTGCAGAGAAGAGCAGCCAGGACGATTCAGGGACTGGAGGCTAAAATATATGATGAACGGTTGCAGGAACTGGGCTTGGCTAGTCTAGTGAAGAGAAGGACCAGGGGAGACATGATGGCAGCCCTCCAATATTTGAGGGGCTGCCACAGAGAGGAGGAAGGGGTCAAGCTGTTTTCTAAAGCACCTGAAGGCCAGACAAGGAATAATGGATGGAAACTGATCAAGGTGAGATTCAACCTGGAAATAAGGAGGAATTTCCTGACTGAGAACAATCAACCCATGGAACAGAAGTTGCCTTCAGAAGTTGTGGGAGCTTCATCACTGGAAGCTTTCAAGAAGAGACTGGACTGCTATCTGTCAGAAACGGTATAGGGTCTCCTGCTTGGGCGCTGGGTTGGACTACTAGATGAACTACAAGGTTCCTTCCAACTCTGTTAATCTGTTAATCCATCTGGTGGGGTTGCTGTCTATCCCACATCGAAGTGTGCTGTGATATATATTTGGATAGCCAGCTTGATCAGGAGATGCCTTTAGGTACTGGAATCACCGGAGGAGGCTTCCAAAATGACAGGAAACAGCTTAATTGGGTCATTGTTCCCCCCTTAAAGAGGCCAACAACAATCAGTGATGCAAATCACACAAAAGCAGAAAAGTTAAGTAAGAAGTATGTCAAAAGAAGCTGGGAAAAACTGATGGGTGACTCAGTTAACTTGCTTCTGACCAACGTTTTGCAAAATAACAAGTAATATTGTGTAAAAAAATATATCTGCAGATTTATTTATTTATTTATTGAATTTATGTTGCCACCTATTCGCCCATGGTGACTCGTGGTGGCTTTCACACCCACAACTCCCACCCACCCCCGCCCTGACGACAGCACCTCACATGAACCATTTGATGGGCTCCATCCCACTCTGGGTTCCCCAGGCCTGCTGGCAGAACCAGGACTTCAGCGCCTTCCAGGAGAGAGCCAGAGTGGGGACCATTCTAATCTCTGGGGGAAATGATGTTCTAGAGAGAGGGAGCCACCACGGAGGCTCCTCTGGGTTCCACCAGGTGTATCTCCCTCAGGGATGGGACCCACCATCATTCCCTGCCTCCCCCACTCTGATGGGTCGGGTAGATGTGACTGGCAAAAGACATTCCCTCAGATAACCCAGGTCCCAAGCCATGAAGGGCTTTAAAGTTGACAACTAGCACCTTGAATTGCACCCGGAAGCAAATCGGCAACCAATGCAGCTCCCGCAGGAGAGGTGACACATGTGCACACCGGGGTCTGCATAAAATCATGCGGGATGCTGCATTTTGCACCAACTGGAGCTTCCAGATGCTCTTCAAGGGCAGCCCCATGTAGAGCGCGTTGCAATAATCAAGACTAGGGCATGAGTAAGGGTCCATTGGTCCAGGAAAGGGCCTAACTGGTGCACAACCTGCAGTTGCACAAAGGCCCTCCTGGCCATGACCACCACCTGCTCTTCGAACAGAAGTTGTGAGTCCAGGAAAACCCTAGATTACACACAGGGTCTGTTTGGGGTAGTGCCACCCCATCCAAGACCAAAGGTGGCAATTCTCCCTGAGCCAACGAACCCCAAACCCAGAGCCACTCAGTCTTGCAAGGGTTTAGTTTCAACCCATTGCTCCCCATCCAGCCCCTAACAGCTTCTAGGCACTGCAAGAGGAAAGACACAGCAACACTTCACTCACCATCGGCCGAGACATACAGCTGAGTATTTTGAACCCAAGTCAGGAAAACTGGTGCCCAGGAGGGGAGGAGGCAAATTTTTTTTGAACTCAAATGCAAAAATGGATGCTAGGACGGGATTTGGGGTGGAATTCCATGCTTAAAAATGATTTTGCTTGCTGTTTTTAAAAACCGAGCCTTTTTAGTGCCCGGGAAAGAAAATGCTTGATGAATCCAAGTCAGCAACCAGTGCAGTTTGCAGTTGGGTCTGAGTTTGTTGAACAAGCTGAGGTAGCTGTACTGGTCATTGGTATGGGAAAATACTGTGCTGCTGTACCAAACAGTTTTAAAAGATTGCTATGTGCATTATTATAATACTTTTGTTCCACCTTTTTAATATATAACTCAAGGTGATAAATATACCTAATATTCCTAAGGTAGGAGCTTTTTCAAGGTTGTTCTTTGTAACCTGACAGTTTTGTTCTTAATCAGAGGTTTGGCAATTTATCTTTTTTTTCTTTTTAAGTGTCCTGAAAAGGTTTAAATAAAAAGATTGTGAAAAAGTAGACTCTTCTCTGATTTGCAAATTGCTCTGCAAAATTCAAGAGAATGGGGGATTTGATTGCAAGGATGTGTTCTGATTCTCTTGTAAGATGGAAATATGGTCCATTCCTATTAAATGAATGGACCATTCCTTCATTTAATAGAATGAATTTCTGGCCTTGATTTATCTATCTATTTATCTATTATTTATAACAATTCCAGAACACAATGCTAGCAATGAGATAAAATCAAAATGCAAACCTTCAGAAAGTAAAGTATGGTAAGAGGAAATGAGAGGAAAGATAAACAATTGTATGGAAAATTGGGTCAATAAACTAGGGTTTGATGGTTGGGGGTGTGGGTTTTGGGGTTTTTTTTTTGCATTTTCTCTTTAGAAAGGAGCTCTGAAGTGGTAAAATCAAATTACAGTAAATGTACCCTGGTGTGCATATTATTTCTGGAAGTACAAAGGAGTACGTACTAAAAAAAAAAACACATTAACCCATGTGGAGGGAGGAAACTTTTAGAGAAAAATTTACAGCCGGAAACAAAGAAAACTGGAAGTAGATTAAACAATGGATATTTAATCAAAAGTATACATCCTTTCATTTCTCTTTCATATGTTTTTCTATTTTTATCAACCTGACCAGTTCACTTTGTTAAACTTGAGAATATACTTAATTAAAAGTTGGCAGTAAAGTCTATCTAGATTTCAGTGCATACATTTCCAAGCAGATTCTTTGTGGATTCAAATGTAGCCCAGGGTGCCATGTTTGCAATCTGGTTTCTTCACCTCACTTGCACACACCCCCAAGATGGCTTTCTTTTTCTTTTCATTTTATGAATTTATGTTATGATCATATTTTCGTGACTTTGCAAATTTTTAGACAGACTTTGCCATAACACACGTATTTTCAACTGTTAAATATGTTGAAAATGTTGGAAAACGCAAATTTTGGAAAAAGAGCTAGGTTTTGATTTCATGCATGGGGCTGAAAAATGCAAAATCCTTTTGTACTGAAACATGATAGAAAATAATTCCTCTTCCTTCTTATCAAAATAAGAAGAAACAATGTAGATGGGGAAGAGCAGATATTTGGATCGTTTTGCAATTTGATAGGAAATAATATACAACACACAGAATAACAAGATTGGAAGGAACCTTGGAGATCTTTATTTATTTTTATTTATTTATTTTGTCAATTGCTTACAAGATAATAGGTATAAGTAAAAACATAGTTATGAATACATGGATACATATAAGAAAAATAAAAGAAACAATAGGACAGGGACGGTAGGCACGTTGGTGCGCTTATGCACGCCCCCTGCAGGCCTCTTAGGAAAGGGGTGAGGTCAATAGTAGAAAGTCTAAGGTTAAAGTTTTTGGGGTTTGGGGAAGAAACCACAGAGTCAGGTAGAGTATTCCAGACATTAACCACTCTGTTGCTGAAGTCGTATTTCCTGCAATCAAGTTTGGTGCGGTTAACCTTGAGTTTGTATCTATTTTGTGCTCTTGTGTTTGTTATAGTTGAAGGTCTTCTAGTCCAACCCCCTGCTCAAACAGGAGACCCTATACCATTCCAGACAAGTGGCTATCTAATCTCTTCTTAAAAGCCTCCAGGGATGAAGTTCCCACAACTTCTGGAGGCAACTTCTGTTCCACTGGTTAATTGTTCTCACTGTCAGGAAATTTCTCCTTAGTTCTAGATTGGATCTCTTTGATAAGTTTCCATCCATTAATTCTTGTCCTGCCCTCTGGTGCTTTGGAGAATAATTTGACCCCTTCTTCCCTTGTGACAAGATTATTTATGGTCAGGATTTCTTAAGCCCGTTTTTTTTTTTTTTTTTGCAGAAGGATCAATTTAGGAGAAATTTTAAGGAGAAAATTTAAATTTTCTGACAGTGAGCACAATCAATCCACGGAATAAAAGTTGCCTTCAGAAGTTGTGGGAGCTTCATCACTGGAGGCTTTCAAGAAGAGACTGGACAGAAATGATGTAGAGTCTCCTGCTTGGGTGGAGGGATGGATTCAACCTTGGTACTTTGAAGATGTGTGGACTTCAACTCCCAGAATTCCTCAGCCAGCTCTGCTGGCTGAGGAATTCTGGGAGTTGAAGTCCACAGATCTTCAAACCACCAAGGTTGAAAAACACTGGATTAGATGACCTACAAGGTCCCTTCCAACTCTGTTAATCTGTATAATCTCTTTTCTAGAGAAGGGGGTTCTTACCACCTTGGATAATCTGATCTCATTCAGATGCAGCTACTCTAACCCAATTTATGCAGAGCAATCTTCAGCATTTTTTGTTGTTGTTGTTTCTACCTATAACTTTTTCTTCCAGCCTTCTAAATTGGGTGTCCAAATGGAAGGCACAGAATTTTTTTTTGTCAAAAATAATAAAAATAGAGAATAGTTAGAAAAGGGAACCTCAAACAGGAAAAGATAAAGTGAAAAAAGTAGAAGAAAAAAAGGAACTAGAGGCAGAGATGGGGAGTGGCAAGATAGCTGGTGAAAAGGAAGGGCTTGCTCATGCAGAACTGGCTGGACTTCTCGAAGCAGCCTCTTTGGATCTTAGGAGAGTTTTGAGAACAAACCCTCATTGGCCAAGTTCTCTCCACAACTGGACCCGATGGTGGAGCTGAAGTCCACAGCAGGCAGAAAATCTTCACCGCATGAGACAACATGAGCCTCCAGCTACTCAGAATTGTTCTCTTCTTGCCTTTCTTCTTTATAGGTAAGTTTTCTTCTAGATGCTGCTCAAGATCTAACATGGCTCTAGTAACTATTACAGGGAAGGAAGATGGCAAATTGTATTTCTAGGCTGTGCTGTTTCAACTTGGAGAAGGGGACAGGGACTTGATGAATGCTCTATCCATTAAAGCAGGGGTCCCCAACCTTGGCAACTTTCAGCCTGGAGGATTTCAACTCCCAGAATTCCCCAGCCAGCTTTGCTGGAGAATTCTGCTAGCTGGGGAATTCTGGGAGTTGAAGTCCTCCAGGTTGAAAGTTGCCAAGGTTGGGGACCCCTGCATTAAAGGATAGGAACAGGATATGAAAAAATAATTTTAAAAGTAAGGCAGGACGTAATCTTGAGGAGGGCTCTCCAATCTTGGGAACTTTAAGATTTGTGGATTTCAGCTGCCAGAATTCCTTCAGCAGGGGTCTCCAACCTTGGACGCTTGAAGACGTCTGCACTTCAACCACCCAGAATTGAGAGTTGAAGTCCAGAAGTCTTAAAGTTCCCAAGATTGGAGACCCCCTGAAATCCGGACAGAGAATAGAAGTCCTGCTGTCTATCTGAAGAAGTTCTGGTTGGGTTTGTGTCAGACTGGCCCCAGTTTTGATCCTCAGAAAGGACAACTCTTGACTTCATTGGTATTAAAGAATACCATTTTACTAGGGAACTGGCCACAGCACCAGCGAGGAAAATCAGTGCGAAAATCATATATATATATTTGTTAAAAGAGGGTTTTTTAAAAAACAAACAAACATACACATACAAAACATAAAACCATCTTCCATTTTATATACATACAGTGTGTCAGTTGGTTGCAAATCTTTTGTGCTATCCTTTTATAGTCATTATTATAGTCATTGTAGTCATTATTCACATTTTCACATTGTCAAACTAACATATGCTTATGTATTTATCAGTTATTAATCATCCATGACTAAACTATTTATTCCATCATTTTATATGAGATATTCCATATTTTATCTTAAAATTTATGTTATACTTTCAACCAATGGTTATATATGTCTATATTATGTTTTATATCAATCTATTACATTTCTATCACAGAATTATCTAGTCTTATTACATTATCATGTTTTCTTGTCCAACCACTGATAAAACAAGTCCCATATCATATAAAAATGTTTATCTTCTTGTTTTCTAATTTCAAATGTCAATTTACTCATTTCAACACATTCCATAATTTTCTTAATAACTTCCTCCTGCATAGGTATTTTACCATTTTTCCAATTCTTAGCAAATACAATCCTAGCCGCTGTTAAAACATTTACAATCAAATATTTCAGCTCTTGTATATTTCCGGTATAATTCCCAATAAAAAGATCTCTGGTTTAAAGTCTACATGTTGTTTTATCATTTTTTCCAACCATGTGTGGATTTTAGTCCAATATTTCTTTGCGTCCAAACATGTCCATCACATATGGTAATATGAACCAGGTATCTGATGACATTTCCAACATTTATCCGATTTATTCTTAAACATTCTTGCAAGTCTTGTTGGGGGTAAATGCCACCTGTAAAACAGCTTATACAAATTTTCTTTATATACAGTTGACATTGTCATTTTATAATTTTGAGACCACAATTTTTGCCATTGTTCTAAATCAATCCCATATCCAAAATTTTTCCCCCAAGCAATCATCACTTCTTTAACTTGTTCCTTCTCTAATTTAAATTCTAATAAATGTCAATAAAGTTTTTAAATTACCTTTTCATCAGTACCCATCAAAATTTTATCTAAATCAGTCAACTTATCATAAATACCTTCTGTTTTAACATCTTTGTCAAATCTAGATTGTATTTGCAAATATGAAAACCAGTTCATTTTTACACTTTGTTCTTCCAATGCTTTCATAGATTTAAGTTCACCCTTTTCATTCAATATCTCACCATATATAACTGTGTGATCCTTTTTATATATTATTGGATAAGAAAAGGCTTCAATAGTAGATATCCATAATGGAATTTTTAAAGTATTGTCTTTTTAACTTCTCCAATTCAAAAACAATGCCTCTCGGATATAATGTCTGCTAAAATACCCCTGTGTTTTAGTTCCCTTATACCAAAGGAAGGCATGCCATCCCAACAGCAAGTTATGCCCTTCTAAGGTCAATAGTCTATTGTTCCTTAATGTTATCCATTCCTTTACCCACATCAGGTTTGTCGCCTGGTAATACAACTCCCAATTAGGCAAGGCAAACCCTCCTCTTATTCTTGCATCCTGTAACAGTTTTAGTTTTATTCTTGCTTTTTTGCCCTGCCAAATATATTTCAGCACAATTCTATTTAAATCTTCAAAAAACTCTTTCCCTAGTCAAATTGGAATTGTCTGGAATATATATAAAATTCTAGGCAATACATTCATCTTAATTGTAGATATTCTCCCAATCAATGATAATTGTAGGTTTCCCCATTTTATCAAATCTGTCGCAATCTGCTGTTTGAGTTTAAGATAATTGTCCTCCTTCAGTGTGCTACATCTTGATGTAATGTATATCCCTAAATACTTAACCTTCTTTGTGACCTGTATTTCTAAAGCTTCTTCCAACTCTTTCTTTCGTCTTGCTAACATATTCTTTGTTAATATCTTTGTTTTATCTTTATTTATTTTCAAACCTGCTACTTTTCCATATTCTTCTATTTTTTCTATTAATTTAGGTGCTGTTTCCAATGGGTCTTCTAATGTAAATACCAGGTCATCTGCAAAAGCTTGCAATTTATACTCTTCCTTTTTAATTTTCATTCCTTTTATTTCTTTGTCTTCTCTAATATTCCTATTCAACACTTCCGATGTTAACACAAACAGCAGAGGAGACAGTGGACAACCTTGCCTTGCCCTTTTACTTATATGTATAGATTCTGTTAGTTCTCCATTTACCATAACCTTTGCAGTTTGTTCATGGTATATCGTTTCAATGGCTTGAATGATTTTTTTACCAAAGCCCATTTGTGTCAATTGAGATAAAATGAATCGCCAACTCACATTGTCAAAGGCTTTTTGTGCGTCTAAAAACATCAAAGCCATTTGCTTTTCAGAATGTGCCTCATAATATTCCAGGCTATCCAAAATAATTCTCACATTGTCTTTAATTTGTCTCTTTGGCAGGAATCCATTTTGGTCAATATGGATGAAATTATTTAAAGATCTTTTTAGTCTTTCTGCCAGAATTGAAGTAAAAAATTTATAGTCTGAATTTAATAGGGATATAGGTCTATAATTTTTAACTTGCTGCAGGTCTGTATCCTCCTTCGGTATAAGTGTAATATATGCTTCTGTCCATGTTTTGGGTATTCTTTTCTTTAGCGTAACTTTGTTCATAACTTCTAATAGGTGAAGATTCAATATTTCTTGCGAAAATCATATATTGAAAGCAATCCCCAGTGTCCAAATCCCTCCCTCTTGGGAATAATCCAATCAGGTTCCAGTCCAATGTTTTGGGAATCCAGTGTCTCAGGTGCCATTATAAATTCCTTTCCCAGGGTGGGTGTCCTTGAAGACAGGAAGATGGCTCGGTCTGGTACCTCTGGTTCCTGTTAGAGTCTGTACTCCCCAAATTTCCCACAGCATTATTTCACACCTCCAGCCCATTTCTCCTCCAAAATGCCCCCTTCCCCCTGGTTAGAGTGGTTGATAGCAAGCTTCAAAGAAAGTCGAAGATGGGCAGCTGACAGTTTGGGCAATTGGCAAAAGTAAGACAGGGAGCCAGGTTAGTGCAGCGGTGAGGGCACCAGCACTAAATACCAGCACACCCTGAGGTCTAGTCCTGCTTTGTGGAGAAAGCAGCTGCATGATCTTGGGCTGGTCATTCTCTCCCAGCCCTCAGAAGGAGGCAATGGCAATCAGAAATCTTGCCAAGAAAACTGCAAGAACTAGTCGTAATGACCTGGGAAGCAGCACACATGTAATAAATTTCCAAACATAAATAAATTTCCTTTAATGCCTCCAACTTGGCCCCACTGTTCAATTGTTCACAGTTGGAAATTAAACTCTTTCCAAAATAGTCTCCAAAAGAAAGAAATACAGTCCAAACTCAAAGAACAGATAACGGAGAAATAAAAAGCCAAAACAAACCCCACAGAAGGAATTTTCACAACAGACCAGGATAATTAATTACAAACTTCAAGAAGAGAACAAGGCACAGTCCGTTGGAAGAACACCAACCAAGATAAACCTCAGCCAGAAATAAAACACGCTTTGCTTCTAGCAATGCTGTGTTTTAAATGCCCCTCCTTTATACTATTTCCCCTCAACTGCAGTCAATGAGGGGGATCATGGCTGCTTCCTCTCCCATAAGTCATGTTGTTCCCTTCTCCATTCCTCCCTACATGTCCTAGGATGGAGAGGGGATGGGCCTGGGTCCTCCTCTGACTGCCCAGCCGGCCTGTGCCCTTCCCCAGCCTCCTCCACAACCTCCGGAGCCACATTTCCACTCTCTGTCGCCTGTTCTATCTGGTGGAGATAGAATATCCAGAGGTACAGGCAGTCCTCAACATATGACCCACAGTTGTGACCAGAATTCCCATTGCTAAACAAGATGGTCATTAAGTCAGTTGTGCCTGATTTTGTGACCTTGTTTGCCATGGTTGCTAAGCAAATCATTTTCATGCAGTTAAGTGAATCCCACCATCGTAAGTACTATAGATGTTACTATGCGATTTCAACAAAATCTAGGTAGCTACATCTTACATTAATTTTTTTTCCTGGTCCCAGTTCCTGACACAGTCATAGAAAACAAGTTTCTCACCATCTTCTTATGGTCCCTTCCCATTATATCCTTTTGTCCAGATCAGCATTTCTCAATGCATTGGCAGCTTGTAGACCCCTGGACTTCAACTCCCAGAAGGCATGGTGGCTAGGGACATAGAATAACAGAGTTGGAAGGGATCCTGGAGGCCATCTAGTCCAACCCTTTGCTTGAGCAGGAGAGCGTATCTACTTTTTCAGACAAATGGCTCTCCAGCCTCCTCTTGAAAGCCTCCTGCGCTAGGGCAGCCACAACTTCTTTTTTTAAATTATTTTTTATTGATAATTAAGTTTTAAAAACATTTGAACGTGGTGATTTTTTGACATATATCAGCAATCTTTACATTGTTATAGTAGCAGAATGTCATCAAACAATATCTCTCTCTCTCTCTCTCTCTCACACACACACAGGTATACATATATATACATCTTTACATTGTAAATCTTTATATTCGTTTCTATCATAGACATTTTATTGCGGTATAAATTCTTTCTTTAATTTCTATTTCACATTTTTTTTTACTTCCTTTCCTATCCCTCCAATTATAATTTTTTTTCCATATTCATAAAATTCTGAAGTGTCTCATTCCTTCAGTTTGAACATTAAGCTATCTAACTTGGCCCAGTGTAGAATTTTTTTAATTATTACTTCGTCACTATGTATTTTTTTCAGTTTCCATGTTTGGGAAATTGATAGTCTTGCGGCTGTGATAATATGAATAACTAGATACAAATCTGCTTTTTTTAGATTCTCTTTTGTTACATTTCTGGTGTATAATTTATTTTTAAGTTTAACATTTCCTCTAACCATTGCTGAATTTTTTGCCAAAAATCTTGCATTTTCTTGCATTCCCACCACATACGATACCCCATTCTTTCGAACATTTCCAGTATACCAGAGATTCATTTTAGCTAATCTGGTGGGGGGCACCCACAACTTCTGAAAGCAAGTCATTCCACTGGTTAATTGTTCTCACTGTCAGGAAATTTCTGCTTAATTTCAGATGGAATCTCTCATCGATGGGTTTCTATCTATTATTTCTTGTCCTGCCTTCAGGTGCTTTGAAGAATAATTGGACTCCCTCTTCCTTTTGACAGCAACCCAAAGTTTGGAAGACTGCTATCATTAGACTAGGCTAGTAGGCTAGAGTAGAGTAGAATAGAATAGAATATTGGGATGAAGAATAGAATAGAATGCAGAATAGAGTAGAGTAGAATAGAGTAGAGTAGAGTAGAATATAATAGAATATTGGGATGAAGAATAGAATGGAATATAGAATGGAATACAGAATAGAATAGATTAGAATAGAATAGAATATTGGGATGAAGAATAGAATGGAATATAGAATAGAATAGAACAGAACAGAACAGAATAGGAAAGAATATTAGAATAGGGAATAGGAATAGAATAGAATATTGGGATGAAGAATAGAATAGAATGCAGAATAGAGTAGAGTAGAATAGAGTAGAGTAGACTAGACTAGACTAGACTGGGAGAAGAACATCCTCAGGTTCTGCCCTCATTGGACATGACCTCACGTCTCTGTATTGGCTTTGTTGCATCCATTGGACCCCAATCTTTCTAGAAAATGTGGTACTAATGCTGTCATTCTTCTCCCTGGCCCAAGTCATGGTCCAACTGTTGGTTTGATATAATTGGCACTCAGGCTTTGTCACTCCTAGATGACACAGTCAAGTAAATTGCCAGGGATCACAATTTTAGTGGGGTTGGCAAGAAGGAAGAGCAACTATAAGGACTGCTTTTATCTTCTTGGTGGCCATCGTTTTCCTTTCCTGAAATGCACCAAAGCAAAACTGAAGTTGGTTGCAGAAGCATGATGCAATTGAAAGTCACATCTTAGAAGCAGTAGGAAAAGGCAGAATGGGTGTTGGCGGAGGGAGACTTCAGCCTGGAGGAAGAAGTAGCTATGGGCATCCAGTACAATCTCCCAGGATGTCACATGCCATCTTGATGTCATCTTGGAAACCTCACCAACTGAGTCATGTTCATCATTTGGGCAAAATTGTCTTAATGCATGTGAGTTCCACACCTGCAGATGCCACATGGAGCTTTCTGCTTGAGATGGGAAACCAGAGCAGAGTCGAAAAGTCCCGAATGACATGGGGAAGTAGCATCAACCCACAAAGGAAAGAGAAGTTGTGAGAGAGAGAGTAAAATGAGGCAAAAAATAATATGAAATAACCCACATCCTAAAACCGAGATTGAAAGTGGGATGAAACAGCAAGATGTTGTCCATGTAGCTGCCAGGAGTCAAAGCTCCGTTGGAAAAACCAGAAATCATATTGAACCGTATTGAGCTGAGTGTGATTTTATGTTTTTATATTGATGATGGAAGTTTTTATATGTTTGTATATTGGCTTTTAACTTTGTTTATTATTGTTATGAGTTGTGAGCCACCCAGAGTCACTTAGCTCTGGTCATACAAATCAAATTCATAATAACAACAATAAAACCTCCCATAATACTCAATAATAATACACAATAAGTCGAATGAATACTTCAGCTTCAACCATAATAATACAAGAGCACACAATAGATACAAACTCAAAGTTAACCGCACCAAACTTGATTGCAGGAAATACGACTTCAGCCACAGAGTGGTCAATGTCTGGAATAGTCTACCTGACTGTGGTTTCTTCCCCAAACTCCAAAAACTTTTAATCTTAGACTGCCTACTATTGACCTCACTCCCTTTCCTAAGAGGTCTGTAGGGGGCGTGCATAAGCGCACCAACGTGCCTACCGGCCCTATCCTATTGTTTCTTTTATATTTTATTTTTCTTATATGTATCCATGTATTCATAACTATGTTTTACTTATACCTATTATCTTGTAAGCGATTGACAAATCAAATAAATTCTAAATTCTAAACAAGAAAACAGAGAGGAAGTTATATATTCCTGAGAGACCGGAGGATGATGCTGGGTCTCTCTCTCTCTCTCTCTCCCTCCCTCCCTCTCTCTCTCTCTCTCTCACATACACACACACTTTTCATGACCCAGCTAGATAACATCATCACTGCTGGAAGGGAGTGAGGCTTGTAGAGAGGAGGAGGAGGAGGAGATGGAGAAAACAACCAAACTCAGAGAGCACCAAAGACTCCACAGTTACAAACATTCTGGTTATACAGTTTTACATATTGGTTCTCCAGTCTGCAGCTCTCTCTGTCTCTCCTATCTCCTAAGATCATTCTCACATATGACCTCAGTGAAAATGAGTTGAAATTCAGATTTAGCTTCCCTGTCCTTGACTACAATGTTTTCATTTTAAGGCTTCAACAGGCTGTCGTGTTTCTGCTTCCTATCCAGGGTCCACAGAGGATCAAGAAGCGTCAAGCACTCTGTCCTATTCCGTCATTCAGACGCCTCCTTTTTTGAACGTATCCGAAGGTTCAGACGTGACATTGAATTGCAAAGTGGAAGGCAACATTTCTTCAAAGTGGTTTGTGAACTGGATGAAGATGGGGGGGAAAAAAAAGCTCGAAAATTCAAATCGGATTTTTGTCTTTAAAAATGAAACGGACAAATCCAGCATTTTAACCTTGAAGTCAGCTGTTGTTGCTGATTCTGGAATCTATCACTGTGAAATGGGCTATTTAAGGGTTTCGAAAAATGGGATAACAAATGTGACCATCTGGGGTAAATATGCCTATTTATTTGCTTGTTTACTTGTTTGTTTATTTTTATTTTTTATTTATTTGTTTACTAACGCTAAGGAGCTCTTGCATTCATTTTGCAGTTGCCCACTCTATGAAAATGGAATGGTTCAGCTGGATTTGGGAGAGGATCTAATTAGTCTTGCAAAAAGTGGTAGGATTGGTTTGTGGCTTGAATGAACTCTATATAACTATATAAAAGTAAGAAATCTGGCGAGACATTTCTAGGCTGTAGATTAACACTCCAGAAAAAGGCACTCACAAACCATTTCTGTCCAGTGGCCAACAGGGTGTCCTTAGAAATTCAAGATGGTAGCCATGATAGTAGGACACACATAAAAAGTACGTAGAGTTTCAAACAGATCTAAGGTCCCTTCCAGCTCTATTCTGATTGATTGGTTGAGCAGGGGGTTGGACTAGAAGACCTCCAAGATCCCTCCCAGCTCTATTCTGTGTCAACTCATAAAACATTTTGTATACACATTTTATAGTTGACAACAGAAAGAAGGTGGGAGGAAGTTTCAAAGAACAAACGGCAGTGTGGAATCGAAAGTACATTCCATTCATATTTTTTTCAAACACTGATTAGATGACTGAAGCTTCTATTGTGCAAAAATCTAATTGGAGAGCATGATTGATGACTCTTGGCTATGGGGATGATACACTCAGAGGGATGGAGGGGGAAACAGGATCAAGGGTGACAGTGAATTATGTATCTCAGAGTTGGCTACGCCCAGGTTAGTGCCGGACATAGGATGTTACTTTCAAATAATTTTTTTTTAGTTTGGGGAGTGTGGCTTGAGGCTCACGATTTAATTGGAGTAACTGCCAGAATCCTGACATTGTGATTGATTGATTGAGCAGGGGGTTGGACTAGAAGACCTCCAAGGTCCTTCCCAGCTTTAATATGATTGATTGATAAGCAAAGCCAACGGGGAAGTCAGATTCCCTTAACAACCACAGGGCTAACTTAACAATTGCAGTGATTCACTTGATAATTGTGGCAAGAAAGGTCAAAAAGTTGGACAAAACTCACCAAACAGATTTCTTACTAACGATTGGAATTTTGGGGTCAACTGTGGTTATAAGTCAAGGACTACCAGTGGTAGCTTTATTATTCATAATTCACAGACTCCCTGCACCATAAAACAGGGGTCTCCAACCTGGCAACTTTAAGCCTGAAGGACTTCAACTCCCAGAATTCCCCAGCCAGCTTTCAAGACCCCCTGCTCAATCAATCAATCAATCAGAATAGAGCTGGGAGGGACCTTGGAGGTCTTCTAGTCCAACCCCTTGCTCAGTCAAACAAGACTAGAATGTGGAACAATTTACCGAGTGGTGTTCTAGGATTGATAAAGGTCTGAGCTCATTAGTCTACCTTCGCAAGACTGTTTGCCAAGCCATTGGCTGAATGCGAATGAAATAAATTCACATTAATATAATAAAAGAGGTTTTTGTCAGGACTTAGAATTGATTTAGTGCTTTTTGGGGAGACCTAGGACAGAACGATATGCTTTACAATTGTAACCCCAATCACACGTACACACACACACACACTGCTGCAACAGATAATTGATGGACTCATTAAGAACATTTTATTGCTGAAAAAAATCAGTCTGCTAAATTTGGTAACAGATTTCAGACTAGAGGGCATCCTTGTCTTACAACAGTTCACTTAGTGACCATTCAAAGTTACAATGGCATGGGAAAAAGTGACTTATGACCATTTTTCACATTTATGACCATTGCAGCATCTCCTTGGTAACGTGATCTACATTCACATGCTTGGTAACTGGTTCATACTTACAACGGTCGCAGTATTCTGGGGTCACGTGATCCCTTTTGGGACTTTCTGATCAGCAAAATCAATGGGGGAAGCCAGATTCACTTAACAACCATGTTACTAACTTAAGTGCAGTGATTCGCTTAACAAATGTGGCAAGGAAGGTCATAAAATGGAGCAAAGTCCACTTAACAATTTTTTCACTTAACGATGTAAATTTTGCATTGAGTTGTGGTCATAAGTTGAGGACCAGCTGTATTCTCTATGCAGGGTGTTTATCAAAAGTACTTCTAAAATTATAAAAAGTACTCCCTACTATAAAAATATATATTCGAGATCCAGTTTGGTGTAGTGGTTAAAGCAAGAGAAAGAGTGGAGTTTAGACGGTTTGTGTGAGTGAAAGAGGGCGAAAACAGCTCCTTCCTAACAGTTCCCAGAATGCATGTTTTATGGCAGGGCAGGGATCTCGAACCTTGGCAACTTTAAGCCTGGAGGACTTCAACTTATGTATTTCATTCACAGTCAGCCAACGGCTTGGCAAACAGTCTTGCAAAGGTATACTAATGAGCTCAGCCCTTTACCAACCCTGGAACGCTGCCTGGTAAATAGTTCCACACTCAATGCTGACAGGGAAGGGCTGGGTTATACAGACAAATCTTCATAAGGCTGGAATGAACAGACGATCCAATGAGTGAGTTGTTTCCTGCAAAAGCCCCCTCCCCTTTTGCTTCTCTTTTAATCCTGATTGGAAGGGCCATTCGTCATCCACTTGTGGCCTTACTCCCACGTTGACCCTGAGTTCCTAACTGTACCTTCCTTTTGGCAACTCTGCTCATGCACAGGCTGGGAACCGGTGCCAGAAGCTCCCCCGCCTCACTGCTGTTCGACTCCAAAGGCAGCTGATGACTGCCAGCCTGCCCTGGCCCCCATCTCTGCCTCTGATGCAGAGCCCTCATCCAAACCTTCCTCAACCTCCAGGAATGGCCCAGGTTCCTTCCCAACCTCCTCACTACTGTCCGACTCTGCTGCCAGCTCCAACAGCTGCTGCTGGGCCACAACACATATGACTCTTCTCTTAATATTTTACATACTGTTATTTCCTTTGCTCCAACACAAAGTAGGGCTAAAATACGGATGCAAATTATGATTTTGTTGTTGTTATTGTAGAAAAACCCAACATAGCAGTGAATCAGACTCCACAATACTTCAGCAGAAAAGCAGGGGGAGATGTCTACATTACCTGCAGTTATAGCAAAGTTTCCAAAGTCAGTTTGATGGAAGTGACGTGGTACAAAGACAACCAGGAGCTCCGGAACCTAAAACACTCTGAGAAATCGAAACAGAAAGCGATTCTTAAACTACTGAATGTAGATGTCAAGGATTCGGGAAACTACGTATGTGTAATCAGGATCGGAAATCGAACAGGATCAGGAAATGGAACATATGTTCAGATTGCTGGTAAGTGGCAGGAATTTTCTTTCCTTTTAAAAATTTTTAAAAAGCATTTTATTAGATTATAAGATAAGACAGGGTCTCCAACCTTGGCAACTTTAAGCCTGGAGGACTTCAACTCCCAGAATTCCCCAGCCAGCTTTCAAGACCCCCTGCTCAATCAATCAATCAATCAGAATAGAGCTGGGAGGGACCTTGGAGGTCTTCTAGTCCAACCCCTTGCTCAGTCAAACAAGACTAGAATGTGGAACAATTTACCGAGTGGTGTTCTAGGATTGATAAAGGTCTGAGCTCATTAGTCTACCTTCGCAAGACTGTTTGCCAAGCCATTGGCTGAATGCGAATGAAATAAATTCACATTAATATAATAAAAGAGGTTTTTGTCAGGACTTAGAATTGATTTAGTGCTTTTTGGGGAGACCTAGGACAGAACGATATGCTTTACAATTGTAACCCCAATCACACGTACACACACACACACACTGCTGCAACAGATAATTGATGGACTCATTAAGAACATTTTATTGCTGAAAAAAATCAGTCTGCTAAATTTGGTAACAGATTTCAGACTAGAGGGCATCCTTGTCTTACAACAGTTCACTTGGTGACCATTCAAAGTTACAATGGCATGGGCAAAAGTGACTTATGACCATTTTTCACACTTATGACCATTGCAGCATCTCCTTGGTAACGTGATCTACATTCACATGCTTGGTAACTGGTTCATACTTACGACGGTCGCAGTATTCTGGGGTCACGTGATCCCTTTTTGGGACTTTCTGATCAGCAAAATCAATGGGGGAAGCCAGATTCACTTAACAACCATGTTACTAACTTAAGTGCAGTGATTCGCTTAACAAATGTGGCAAGGAAGGTCATAAAATGGAGCAAAATCCACTTAACAAGTTGGCTATGCCCAGGTTAGTGCCGGACATAGAATGTTACTTTCAAATAATTTTTTTTTAGTTTGGGGAGTGTGGCTTGAGGCTCACGATTTAATTGGAGTAACTGCCAGAATCCTGACATTGTGATTGATTGATTGATTGAGCAGGGGGTTGGACTAGAAGACCTCCAAGGTCCTTCCCAGCTCTAATATGATTGATTGATAAGCAAAGCCAATGGGGAAGTCAGATTCCCTTAACAACCACAGGGCTAACTTAATAACTGCAGTGATTCACTTGATAATTGTGGCAAGAAAGGTCAAAAAGTTGGACAAAACTCACCGAACAGATTTCTTACTAACGATTGGAATTTTGGGATCAACTGTGGTTATAAGTCAAGGATTACCGGTGGTAGCTTTATTATTCATAATTCACAGACTCCCTGCACTATAAAACAGGGGTCTCCAACCTGGCAACTTTAAGCCTGGAGGACTTCAACTCCCAGAATTCCCCAGCCAGCTTTCAAGACCCCCTGCTCAATCAATCAATCAGAATAGAGCTGGGAGGGACCTTGGAGGTCTTCTAGTCCAACCCCTTGCTGGCCTTACTTTCACGTTGACCCTGAATTCCTAACTGTACCTTCCTTTTGGCAGCTCTGCTCATGCACAGGCTGGGAACCGGTGCCAGAAGCTCCCCCGCCTCACTGCTGTTCGACTCCAAAGGCAGCTGATGACTGCCAGCCTGCCCTGGCCCCCATCTCTGCCTCTGATGCAGAGCCCTCATCCAAACCTTCCTCAACCTCCAGGAATGGCCCAGGTTCCTTCCCAACCTCCTCACTACTGTCCGACTCTGCTGCCAGCTCCAACAGCTGCTGCTGGGCCACAACACATATGACTCTTCTCTTAATATTTTACATACTGTTATTTCCTTTGCTCCAACACAAAGCAGGGCTAAAATACGGATGCAAATTATGATTTTGTTGTTGTTGTTATTGTAGAAAACCCCAACATAGCAGTGAATCAGACTCCACAATACGCCAATAGAAAAGCAGGGGGAGATGTCTACATTACCTGCAGTTATAGCAAAGTTTCCAATGTCAGTTTGATGGAAGTGACGTGGTACAAAGACAACCAGGAGCTCCGGAACCTAAAATACTCTGAGAAATTGAAACAGAAAGCGATTCTTAAACTACTGAATGTAGATGTCAAGGATTCGGGAAACTACGTATGTGTAATCAGGATCGGAAATCGAACAGGATCAGGAAATGGAACATATGTTCAGATTGCTGGTAAGTGGCAGGAATTTTCTTTCCTTTTAAAAAATTTTAAAAAGCATTTTATTAGATTATAAGATAAGACAGGGTCTCCAACCTTGGCAACTTTATGACTTGTGCACTTCAACTCCCAGCTTTGCTGGCTGAGGAATTCTGTCCACAAGTCATAAAGTTGCCAAGATTGGAGACCCCTGAGATAAGATACAAAATACAAAAGTAAATAGAAAGGCAGTGGGAGGATAAAGGAGGAAGAGAGGAGAGGAAGGGCTGGGAAAAAGGGGGAGGAAAGCATTCCGACTCCCTATGTTGCAGTAAAATAAAGCATTAACATCAAACTTTTTGCCTTTTCATAGTAATATAAACTAGACATTTCTATAAGCATCTATCAATCTAATTGGTAAAATCCCAAATCAAAGTTTCATTTTTCCCTCACCTTGAGCACAAAGTCTCCACATTGCAACAAAAGTAGTATTTATATTCTTTTCTTTACTCAAAATGGTCAATTTAGCCATTTCTGCCAAATCCATCAGCTTCTGCAGCCATTCGTCCATGGTAGGGATCGATGTGTCCTTCCATTTTTGGACACTGGTCTTGCTGCTGTCAACATACATGAGATCAAAGTTCCAGCTTTTTTCCTCCAAGTCTTTTTTCCATTAAACCCAAAAGAAAAGTTTCTGTTTTCATCTTTATCTTCATTTTAAGAATTTTCTGTATTAAACTATGAATCTGACTCTAAAATTTATTTGCTTTATGACGTGTCTACCAGAAATGATAAAAAGTCCCACTTCCAACAGTCATTCTGAAATATCTTTATACATTTTAGATAACTTATCTGGGGTTAAATACCAGCAATACATCATCTTATAAAAATGTTCTTTTAAATGATAGTTTGGTATAAATTTTAAACCCTTTGTCCATATAGTTTTCCATTTTTCAAGCATCACCTTTATATCCAAAATTCCTTGCTCACTGAATCATACAATGTTTTTTTTAATAATTATTAACTTTTATCTAGTTTTCAAAATTTAAAAACATAAAATAAAACTTTATACATCATTATATCGACATCAAGACATCTTTTACATTTTCTTATCATCTTTCTACAGACACATTTCTTTCATTATACAATTTCAACTTAATATATAAAAATAGATAGATATGAATATAGATATAAGTATTTACATAGTTTCTTATTCTTTACCTAATTGCCATTTTGATTTCTTTTTATTCTTAAACCATTCATAGTATATAAAATCATACATTGCAATGTCCTACTGTCAATGAATCCTTCAGCTTCAACCATAACAACACAAGAGCAAACAATAGATACGAACTCAAGGTTAACCGCACCAAACTTGATTGCAGGAAATACGACTTCAGCAACAGAGCGGTCAATGTCTGGAATACTCTACCTGACTCTGTGGTTTCTTCCCCAAACCCCAAAAACTTTGACCTTAGACTGACTACTATTGACCTCACCCCTTTCCTAAGAGGTCCGTAGGGGGCATGCATAAGTGCAGCCATGTGCCTACCATCCCTGTCCTATTGTTTCTTTTTTTTCTTATATGTATCCATGTATTCATAACTATATTTTTACTTATACCTATTATCTTGTAAGCGATTGAAAAATCAAATAAATAAAATAAAATAAATCTAATCATAGCTAACTCCTGCTCTAGTTTCCCACTTCTCCCTCCTTTCCTAAAATGGCTAATTCGACTTCTCCCTCATAACCCATGTCCCACTGCCTAGATCGCTCTGCACTCTATCTACCACCGATCCCCTCTACTCCCCACGACCACCCTCTAACATAAGATGTATAAATCCCCTCTCAATAGAAGCTGACACTCCCACAAATGATGTAAAACTATTCAACACCACCGCCAATGCTACCGTCCTTCATTATGTGTCTGAATGGTCTAACAGTTGGCAACTCCAAATCTCAACCAACCAATGCTCTGTCCTACACATTGGTAAAATATAAATATATATACCAAATACAAGCTAGGCGGATATGACCTTGTTGATGACCCTCACTCTGTCAAGGATCTTGGAGTTCTCATATCGAATGACCTAAGCGCCAAAGCTCACTGTAATAGCATTGCCAAAAAGGCTTTTAAGAGTTGTAAATTTAATTTTACGAAGCTTCTCCTCTGATAATACTGATTTGCAAACTAGAGCATTCAAAATCTTTGCTAGACCAATACTTGAATTCAGCTCTGCTATCTGGAATCCACATAAATCCAATAAATACAATTGAGTTGAGTCCAGAAGTATTTTACCAGAAGAGTACTACACTCCTCTGTTCGCAACAGAATACCCTATACCACCAGACTTGAGATTCTAGGCTTGGACAACCTTGAACTACGCTGGCTAAGATTGGACTTAAGCATACTACATAAAATCATATGTTATAATGTATTACCAATTAATGAATATTTCAGCTTTAACCACAACAACACAAGAGCACACAACAGATATAAACTTAATGTAAACCACTCCAGACTTGATTGCAGGAAGTACGACTTCAAGCAACAGAGTGTGGTCAATGTCTGGAACTCACTACCTGATTCTGTTCTCACTTGCTCCAACTCCCACTCCTTTACCTTCAAACTAACCTCTATTGATCTCACCCCATTCCTAAGAAGTCTGTAAGGGGCATGCATAAGAGCACAATCGTGCCTACTGTCCAGAGGTTGTATTTGGCAGGTTCTGACCAGTTCTGGAGAACCGGTCATGGAAATTTTGAGTAGTCCAGAGAACCAGCAAATACCACCTCTGACTGGAGATTTTACAGTATCCTTCCCCTGCCACGCCCACCAAGCCACGCCCACAGAACTAAAAGAAATTGAATCCCGCCACTGCTACCATCCCTGTCCTATTGTCCCCATTTATTAGTTCTTATGTAATTACATTTAAACATATGTTTATTCTTATTTCTATTATGAATGAATGAATGAATGAATGAATGAATAAATAAATAAATAAATAAATAAATAAATAAATAAATAAATAAATAAATAAACAAAGTGTTCATGAATCGGAGCGCTGCGCCCATGTCATCTGGGAATTCCCCATTCAGCCTCCAACTCCCGGTTAGCATTGTGAGGTAGCGTCATAGGGGATCTCCATGTAGCCATGGAATCCTCCCCGAAGGAGACCAGCTTCGCATGCTGGAGGGATCCATTATTAGCGTCTGTTACTGCTGGCGGGCCTTGCAGATGGAGCCCGACACTCCAATTCATGGCAGGAATTTTCTGTGTGGCCTTACCATGCTGGTCCAGTGGTGGGATTCAATTTTTTTCCACTACTGGTTCTGTGGGCATGGCTTGGTGGGCATGATACTGTAAAATCTTCAGTCAGAGGTGGCATTTGCCGGCTCTCCAAACTACTCAAGATTTCCGCTGCTGGTTCTCTAGAACTGGTCAGAATCTGCTGACTGCCACCTCTGTGCTGGTCCATGGTCTAATGTCAGGTCCAAACAACCAGATCCACACCAGTGGTGGTATTCTAACCAGTTCAGCCTGGTTCTGGCATACCAGTAGCGCCGAAGATCGGCGGAGACCGAACTGCTTCTCTCAGACATTCTGCTGTTGTTCTACAATCTGATCACCTCATAACTATCTGTAGAAATGTCAAATCTGAAACCAGAAGCAGGAAACACAGAGAAAGCAATTTACTGAACATGATGGGGAAGAGTTTTTGCTGAATGGTTATGTTTTCTCATGGAGACCAGGAAATGCAAAAAAAAAAAAATTTTTTTTTTATAGGAAACCATAAGTTTTGCAAGAAAGAGTTGCAGTCTAATTTCACTTCTCTGTTTTCATGATTCAGTTAGCCTACCATGAGTCCTCCAGGAAAGAGTGGTAGAGTTGCAATTAGCCTCTTAAAAGACTTAGGGAGGGGGGAAATGGTAGACGTAGTAAATCAAAGAGTAAATTTCTGTGAACAATCTAGAGCGAACCAGAAATGTAGGGATTATAACTCACAGCTTCACAGTCATATATGATAGGGTGTTATCCCACTTTCTTGGAAGCTTCATTACATCTCTCATAGAAGACCTAAATGCTATAATAGCTAAGGGCTGGAAAGTGATCCACTTGGCCATGGATTTCAGTGGGTAGTTTTGAGCTAATCACTCCATGTAGGCCATCTTGTGTCCCAGCATGTCCAACTCAAATCTGCAGATAGAGGTGTCTCATAAATACAGCCCATATCCACCCAACCTTCTCCTTAGGCTTTCTTTGGCCCTTGACTGAGTAGCACACCAAGGTTGCTGAAATTATTGTCCTTTTTTCCCCTTCGCAGCTGCAAATCTATTGGTGATCCAGTCACCCTCTTCCATCCAGAAAACAGAAGGGGAAAACCTCACCATGGACTGTACAGTCCAGGGGAAGGAAACCAAACACCTCCATCGTGTTTCATGGTATAAGGTTGGCCCTGATGGACAGAAGAGCTTAATGACACATGGAACTGGTGTTCTGAAAGACAGAACTTCTCTGTTTTTGAGGAACATCAAGCAGGAGGACTCTGGAAACTATACCTGTGAAGTTGATAGTTATGGCCAGGGGAATGGAACTAGGGTGACAATCCTTGGTAAATAGAACAATTTTCTCCCCTTCCTATGGGAATGAACCACAGTTTGTGGCTTACCATGCCTGGTGAACTCAAGTCATTGTAGGTTCTTCTAGAAATTGTTGACTGTGCCATGATTTCAACCAGGAGATGTTTAGGCAGCCTAAACCAACCAGACTGGAGCTTAATGAACCTGGTTGCATTTGATTTATCTCCAGGTTTCATTGATTTCTCTCTAAATACCTCTAATATATCTGACATTGCTGTTAGGAGGCATGGTGGTGCATTGGCTACTTCTGCTTCCTGCTGGCTGCCTGCACTTTGGCAGTTCAAACCTCCCCAGGCTCAAGGTTGTCTCATCCTTCCATCTAAAATGAGGACCTAGATTATTGGGGGCAAGAGGTTGACTCTGTAAAGCTCTTAGAGCGGGATAGAAAGCACTGTAAAGTGGTATATAAGTCTAAGTGCTATCTTCCTTCCTTCCTTCCTTCCTTCCTTCCTTCCTTCCTTCCTTCCTTCCTTCCTTCCTTCCTTCCTTCCTTCCTTCCTTCCTGTTATAATGCAGTATTACAAGCTGACTCTGCCCACAGCCAGGAGTTCGATCCTGACCAGCTCAAGGTTGGTTCAGCCTTCCATCCTTCCGAGGTCAGTAAAATGAGGACCCAGATTGTTGGGGGCAAGAGGCTGACTCTGTAAACCGCTTAGAGAGGGCTGTAAAGCACTATAAAGCGGTATGTAAGTCTAAGTGCTATTGCTATCTTCTTTCCTTCCTTCCTTCCTTCCTTCCTTCCTTCCTTCCTTCCTTCCTTCCTTCCTTCCTTCCTTCCTTCCTTCCTTCCTTCCTTCCTTCCTTCCTGTTACAATGCAGTATCACAGGCAGACTCTGCCCACAGCCAGGAGTTCGATCCTGACCAGCTCAAGATTGACTCAGCCTTCCATCCTTCCAAGATTGGTAAAATGAGGACCCAGATTGCTGGGCGACAATAGGCTGACTCTGTAAACCGCTTAGAGATGTAAAGCACTGTGAAGCGGTATATACAATAAATCTAAGTCTAAGTGAGGCTACAAATTTGCCTCTCACAGAGAACGTTGGCATGGAAACCCAAGCAGGTAGGGGAGTAGAAGTCACAATGACATCACATGTGTTGTGATGTTGTTGAGCCAACGACTTAAGCAATAGTATTAGCCTAAGAGGTGGGATGGGTTTGGGAGCTCAGAGGTCTTCACTGAGGGTTTCATAGTTTTTCTCCCTTTCCCCCGCTCCCAGGATGTTGAGTTGGCAATTCTAAGAGTATCTCTTGAGTAAGGAGTACAGGTAGCCCTCAACTTACGGCAGTTCATTTAGTGACCTCTCAAAGTTACAACAGAACTGAGAAAAGTGACCGATGACCATTTTCACACCTAAGATGGTTGCAGCATCCCCGTGGTCACGTGACCAAAACTCAGATGTTGGGCCACTGACTCGCATTTATGACGGTTGCAGTGTCCCAGGGATCCCCTTTGGCGACCTTCGACAAACGAAGTCAACGAGGAAGCCGGATTCACTTAAACAACCGTATCCCTGACAACTGCAGGGATTCGCTTAACAACTGTGTCAAGGAAGATCATAAAACAGGAGGAAATCCACCTCTGTTGATTAGCAACAGAGGCGCTGGGCTCGATTGCAGCCGTAAGCCGAGGACGGCCTGTAGGTAAGAGCTTCTCTTCGGAGGCTGTCCACCATTATCAGCTCACTTTGTGTTGCTTGCTTTAAGCAGGACGTGGGAAGCCGTTGCAGACCGCCAACGTCGATGAGGACGACGGACAACCAGACCCACCTCCCCAAATTGGAATCCCTGTAGGGGTTGGAGTAGCTGTGGGCACCCTCGCCTTCTTGCTGCTCCTGGGAGTCCTGGTGTGGAGATCCAAGAGGAAAAATAAAGGTGAGGCCTGCTTCCACAGCTGTCATTTCAGACTTTTCATTCTCAGAAGGAGGCTGTTGGGGGTGGCTCCATTCAAAATCCAAGAAAGAAAGACTTAGCTCAGTGGTGGCTAATCTTTTTGTCGTCGCGTGCCAAAAGTGTGTGCGTGTACCCATAATGCAATGCACGTGCGACCCCCCCCCCTCCTGCTCTCTCTGCCCTCCCTGCACATGCATGCAGGACCCCTCCATGCCCGCCACCCCCTGTGCATGCACATGCATCTCCCACATGCGCCCTCCCATGCATGCACAGCAGATACCTGAAAACCAGCTGGCTGGTGGGAGGTGTGCATGCATGTGCAGTGGAACTGAGCTGGGGTGACGGCTCTCGCGCCCACAGAGATGGCTCTGCGTGTCACTTCTAGCATGCATGCTGTAGGTTCACCACCATGGCCTTAGACTCCATTTTTATAGAGAAAAGTACGTTTTTCTGGATGTGAAGCTGGCAGCAGCAGAAGAAATACAAGATCTGAGGCAAAAGGCATGGAAATTAAGTATAGGAAGTTATCCCAGGTTCCCACCTGCAACAATTCAAACTGGACATCCAATCTGAGGTCTGTATAGTGTCATCTTCAGGTGGCGTCTTACATATCTGGTATGCTGAGACGGTTGACCTTGGCCTAAAAAAGATAAATGGCTTCATTTGCGCAGTAAGCAGGAAAGCACCCAACTTTTACAAATCACACAAATCCAACCTCCAGCACCCTTCCCGCCACGAAGCCCAATTATTCCTCCCCCCCCCCATTTCTATGGCAGCTGGAAAGAGTCAAGCAGAAGAAGAAATCTTAGAGGCTTGAACAAGCCACAGGTCTCTTTCCATGGTTTTGAGTCAAGTAGAAGAACCTTGATAGTACTTAGTGTCAACTGTCCCATTGGCACATTCAGCAAAAGAAACACCTGGGACATTGTTTTACCAAGAGTATAACTTTACTGGCAGATCCATATAAGTCACAATAGAAACATTGGTGTGATTCAACCGGTGTAACGACGCTTCGCGCACGTGCTCTGCATTTTTTTTAAAAAAACATTTTAAAGTCTAATACTTACCTTCTACTGCAGCACAAGGTAACTAAAACAGCTGAGGCATGTCAAATAGGGGTGGGATTCTACCAGTTTGCACCTATTCGCTAGAACCGTTTGTTAACATTCTAAGCAGTTCAGAGAACCGGTTGTTAGAAGAAATTACTGGCCTAATCCTGTAAGGAAGGCAGGAAGGGAACATTCTGGTGTTGCTTACAGAAACTGCCTCTCCGTTAACCCTTATTACATTCTTGGAAGGACTAGACTTCCTGTCTCAGGAACGCCTCTGGAGTTCTTTTCCCCTCCTTTGCTGGTACTTTGTTTGTGTGGAGGGACCATTCAAAGTTACAATGGCAGTGAAAAAAGTGACTTATGACCATTTTTCACGCTTACGACTGTTGCAGCATCCCCACAGTCATGAGAGGCCAGGCGAGGAGATGCATGCCTCGATGTGAGTGATATTGAGTTGGCCACACCCAGCCAATCACATGACCACCAAGCCATGTCCACCAACTGAGCCACGCCCACAGAACCAGTTGTTTAAAAAATTGAATCCCACCCCGGTGTCAAACCATTCTGCTGTGGGAATCAGCTGTGCTAAAAACCCAGGAAATAAAGCACCAGAAAGTGAGCAGGGGCAGGTGGGCGGGGCCAAATGCTCCCCAGATCTACCGGTTCACCTGAACCGATCCGAACCGGTAGAATCCCATCATTGAATAGAAGCAAAGCCAGTTCTGAAGTTTTCGCGCGAAAAACTGCATAGTTAAAATCCCTCCTTTCCCCTCTGGGCTGCTCACTGTCCACCAATCCAGTGCAATCTTTTTGTTTTGGGAAGGAGTCTGCTCGACTCAGAAGGCTCTCAACCTTTGACCTCAAGGTGTCCTTGAAGCACTTGGAAGTTTATCTGTGTCCTCAGGGTCATCTGAGTAAATGCTTCTGGTTCCTGCAGCCTGCACTTTTTCTCTGGAAATCCATTCCTACTCCCACACCATTCCAAGGGTGCTCACCCTAAATTGTATAGCTAAAAGTCTGTAGAGATTCTCAGTCCTCCAGATTCTGATTGTCCCAGGAGAATCTCTACAGGCTTTTAGCTATACAATTTGGGATGAACACTTTGGAATGGTGTGGGATTAAGGAATGGATTTCCAGAGGGGGGAAATTGCAGACTACAAGAAATAGGAGCATTACTCAGTTGACCCTGAGCACAGAGATAAACCTCCAAGTGGCCTCAATGACCCTCTAAATGGATGCAAATGACCAGCTGTCTGCAAGGAGTGTAAATCCTTCCATTCCCAAACATCCAGTCAGAGCTGAAGAAGCTTCTTGGATGAGAAGCGAAACGTCTTCAAAAGGAAAAACAAGAAAGTCCATGTCAGCCTTCAAGAATCTTTCTTCTGCTTGTCTTCATAGTAATGGGGGGAGGGAGGATAAATTGGGCTTTGTGGGGTGGGAGAGAAGAGTGCTGGAGGTTTGAGAGGGTGAACTGTAAAACTTGGGGAAACTCTTGTTTATGCTTGTTGCGCAGCTGCAGCATCTTATTTATCCAGGCCAAGGTCAAGGGCCAAATGTCTGAATCGCACCCTGAAGATGCCCCACATGAGGTTCTACACATCTCAGACTGGATGGCCAGTTTGAACTATTGGAGGTGGGAACGTTGCCATCACTTTGTACATGTGATTTTTGTGCCGAATGCCTCAGATCTTGAATTCTTTGGATGCTACCACTTGATTTCCAGTAAAAGTCCTTTTCTCCATAACAATGGAGTCTAAATGGTTTCTTTCTTGGATTTTGAATGGAGCCTCACCTGACCTTATTCAAGCTGACCAGACTGGCAGAGCTTTCATTTTTGTCAGTCTTGACCTTTTTCTGATGGCCCCCAATGCCCTATCGAGCCTCTAGATACACACTTCTCAAAAAGGTGCAAAATCAACACTATCCCCATCGGTTTCCTATATGGATATCTTCCTTTACCACGAGTGGTGCAGTTGCTTAGAGATGGAGCTTTTGCCTCACAATCAGGAGGCTTTGAGTTCAATCCTAGTAGAGGCAGGTATTTCTCTCTCTGGGCACAATGAGAATATCTCTCTGAAAAAAACTCTGCATTGGTGACAGGAAGGGCATCCGGCCAGTAAACACTCAGCTCCATTCAGTTGCCCAGACTCCACCCTGCAAGGGATTATGGGGTCGTTAAAGGAAGATGGTGATATCTTCCTTTACCAAGAGACCTCCAGTTTGTGCTGCTGAAAACATATACATAAGAGTAAAATGTCAGAGAACTTCCCATGTACTTTATGAGAGAGGTATCAGTTGATCAGTTTAAAAAAAATCTTAGAAGTCCTTCTGAAGCTCACTGAGATATGAACTTCTTAAAAGAAAGAGGTCCAGGGAGGGATTTAAACAGTAGCGGCCACCCACAAAGGTGTTCATTCATGGACAAAGCACTTTTGAAGGCCAGGCAAGGAATAATGGATGGAAACTGATCAAGGAGAGATTCAACTTGGAAATAAGGAGGAATTTTCTAACAGTGAAAGCAATCAACCCATGGAACAGAAGTTACCTTAGGAAGTTGTGGGAGCTTCATCACTGGAGGCTTTCAAGAAGAGACTGGACTGCCATCTGTCAGAAATGGTGTAGGGTCTCCTGCTCGGGCGGGGGGAGGTTGGACTAGATGACCTACAAGGTCCCTTCCAACTCTGCTAATCTGTTGACTGCTTCATGACAATTCATGAATGTGGTTGAGGAATAATGTTTTGTGTTCCTCTTTATTTCACTCTTGTAGGAGCTGCAGAAAACCCTTCGGAGGCTGAGACTACGGTAGCCAAAGAAGCCCAAAAGGTAAATCAAAGGATTTGCTTCATCACAAAGTCACACCGAGGTCTTTCCGTTCCTGTTAATTGGCATTTACTGGGTGTTTAAATACTTTGGGGTTTTTTAAAATAATTTTTCTTGAATGTTTTAATAGCAATACAGGTAATTCTTGATTTACAACCATTCAACGTGATTGTTTGAAGTTTCAACAGCAGGGACAAAAGTGATTTCTGGCTGCTTTTTTCACCCTTATGACCATTGCAACAAACTTGAAGTCACGTGATCAAAATTCAGCCATTTGGCAACTGACTCATATTTATGACAGTTGCAGTGTCTGTGTGTGTGTGTGTGTCATGTGATGGCCTTTTGTGACCTTCTCACAAGATTGATCTTGTTGAGATGGATAGTGTCATGTCCCTATCAGAGTCTGAATCTGAGGAGGAAGACAGACAGCTGACAGGAAATGGGAGTGTGGCTCCATTGGCTGTGGAGGAGGTTGTGGAAGGACAAAATCCAGCTGGGCAGAGCAGGGAAGAGGTAGAACAAGGGAGAGGGAGTTCAGAGGAAGATCAAGGCTCACCCCCTCTTCATCCTAGGAGGAACGGAAAAGGGAGCAATTTGGGTTGCGTGGCTTACGGGGCAGGAAAGGGCCCTGATTCCCTTCATTAGTCACAGCTGGGAAGACAGTTGATAAGAAAGGCAAGCTTCCCCTGTCATGCCCACCAAGCCACACCCACAGAACTGGTAGTAAAAATTTTTGAATCCCACCACCAATCCCATATATGGCAGGGGAAACAAGGGAGCTTCATTCTAGTATCCAGAATCTTTCCCTTGTGTAAAATATTACCCATTGGTTATTTTAAAAGGTTGTAAAAGTTCATCCTCAAGGCATTGGTAGTAAGGCTGAGTGACCTTCTGGAGCAGATGCCATTCCTGTTTTAGTCTTTTTAATAGCTTCTTTATTTTTATAGGTCCATTCAACGCTTGCCTGGTTCCTTATGATTGTCGGGAAATTCTGTTTATGTAAATATTCCTCTAGAAGTATTTCTTGGCCTGTATATAAAGTACAGTATCAATGAAACTCTTGTGGCACATTTGCATTATCTGTCATTACAGTATTTTCTTCTTGTCAGTTCGTATGGTTGCTTCATTTTCGTTCCCTTTTTGTAAGACATGTGCCCATCATTTCCCCAATTTATTTGCAAATTCAAAATGTCCTTGTTTTGCAGAATTCAGCTTTATTTCCATCTCTGTCAGTGTCAGTATAGTTAGTTGCTGCTGTAGTAGTCTGATCTGGGGACTAACAGTTGTCTTTATAGAGCCCTGCACACCAGAACAACTAGACACAAGGACAGTTTTTTCCCGAAAACCTTCACTCTGCTAAACAAATAATTCCCTCAACACTGTTCAACTATTACAAAGTCTGCACTACTATTACTGCTAATCTTCTCATCGCTCCTTATCACCCATCCCCTCCCACTTGTGATTGTTGGACTGCAACTTTGTCGCTTGTGTCCTTACGATTTATATGGGCTATTTCTTAGTATGGTTTGATTGCTTATTGTACTCTATGACTATTATTAAGATTCTTGACTCTTGACGAATGTATCTTTTCTTTATGTATACTGAGAATATTTGCACCAAGACAAATTCCTTATGTGTCCAATCACACTTGATAAAGAATTCTATTCTATTCTGTTCTGTTCTGTTCTGTTCTGTTCTGTTCTATTCTATTCTATTTTGGACAGTTTCAAATAATTGCTCCAAGAGGCTGCACCATTCTGGCGAAGTTGGGGGAGAGAAAGAAAGATTTCTGCAGCTTCTGCTGCTTTCCTTGCATGAAGCCAAAAGTCTCTCCTGAGAATGGAGCTGGACACGGTATCCTGCGATCCCAAATAAAGAACAATCGATCGGGAGGAAAACAGGGTGGGGAGTTTTCCTGCAAATTTTTTGGGGGATTTTTCCAGGGTCTCTGGTCCACGGGATTTAAAATTATGAGATTGGTGCTCCCTGAGGTCCAAAAGGTTGGCGACCCCTGGTATAAAACATCCTCTTACAAATGCTTGGTTTGTACCCTGAACAGTTCTTACTTCTATGTCTTTATTAAGAAGAGAACAGAATAACAGAGGTGGAAGGGACCTGGGAGGTCTTCTAGTCCAGCCCCCTGCTCAAGCAGAAGAACTTATACCATTCCAGACAAATGGCTGTCTAGACTTTTCTTAAAACCTCCAGTGATGAAGCACCCACAACTTCTGAAGGCCAACCATTCCATTGGTTAATTGTTCTCACTGTTAGAAAGTTTTCCTTAATTCTAGTTGTTTCTCTCCTTGATAATTTTCCATCCATTGTTTCTTGCCCTCCGGAGCTTTGGAGAATAATTTGACTCCCCCTCTTCCTTGTGACAGCCCCTGAGATATTTTGGAAGACTGCTGTCATGTCACCCCTAGTCCTTCTTTTCACTAGACTAGAACTATCCAATTGAGGTTTTCTCAAAAGCCTCTTTTAATTTCCTTTTGCAATTTTCTATTGTTTCCTTTCATAACAACATCTCTTTCCATCTGCACCTAAAATGGCTATTTTTTTCCTTTTAAAAGTTAAAATCACTACATTGTGGTCTGGAAAATCTTTGGTGAGGACTCCGCTGTATGAACAAAGTTTTAAGCATCTGAATCATGTCTGTTCTTGAAAAAGATTTATGTCTTTCAGAAGCTAAAGTATATTCTTTTCGGTCACTATTTTTATATCCCCATTCATTATCACATTCTAAATTAACTGTCAAAAGAGATTCAAAATGAATCTCTAGTAGTTTGCCTTTTGTATTATTAATGGTTTCCTCCCTCAGAGCTGCTATCATTTTGCTGGGAAATCCCCCCATTCCAGTCTCACAGAAAGTCCAATTTTCATACAATATTTGCATACTTTTGCAACTCTAAAAGAACACTGATCTCTTGTCACATGTTGGGGCACCCGGAGGAGGGTTAATTTTATGCAACTAATGATTGATTGTCAGTCCTATGAGGAAATACAACTTCAGCAACAGAGTGGTCAATGTCTGGAATACTCTACCTGACTCTGTGGTTTCTTCCCCAAACCCCAAAAACTTTAACCTTAGACTGTCTACTATTGACCTCACCCCTTTCCCAAGCGGTCTGTAGGGGACGTGCATAAGCACACCAACGTGCCTACCATCCCTGTCCTATTGTTTCTTTTATTCTTCTTATATGTATCCATGTATTCATAACTATGTTTTTACTTGTACCTATTATCTTGTAAGCAATTGACAAATAAAAATAAAATAAAAAATAAAGTAGTCCAGACAAGAAACATACCCAGCAGCAGTAGCTCTATCCTCGTAGTAAAGTTACGTTGACAGAATCTTGCAAGTACATTTCTTCCCGGCTGGGTAGTATGATGGCTCAGTGGTTGAAGACACTGAGTTTATCAACTAGAAAGCCAACAGTCCAGGGTTTGAGACCCAAGAGTTGCGTTGCTAGCTCCTGTCCATCTAAACAATAGCAATAGCATTTAGAGTTATATATTGTTTCACAGTACTTTTTATAGCCCTTTCTAAGAGGTTTATAGAGTCAGCCAATGGTTCCCAACCATCTGGGTCCTTCTTTTACTCACCTCAGAAGAATGGAAGGCTGAGTCAACCTTGAGTCAGTCAGGATTGAATTCCTGGCAGTGACAGAGTCAGTCTGCACTACTGCATTTTAGCCATTGCTCATCTTGGATGGATGGATGGATGGATGGATGGGTGAATAGATAGAAGGGCAATAGCACAGACTTATATATGCTTCACAGTGCTTTCCAGCAGTTTACAGGGTCAGCATCTTGCCTCCAACAATCTGGGTCCTCGTTTTACTGACCTTGGAAGGATAGAAGGCTGAGTCAACCTTGAGCTGGAATTGATCTGCCAAACTGCACCCAGCAATCAGCAGAAGTAGCTTGCAGTATTGTATTCTAACCACTGAGCCACCATGGCTCCTAGCAGTTCGAAAGCATGCAAATACAAGTAGATAAATAGGTACCACTTTGGTGGGCAGAAAACACCCATGATGTCAGGCTGGCCACATGACTGAGGAAATGTCTTCAGACAGCACTGGTTTAATGGCTTTGAAATGGAGATGAGCCCTTTGAGCCAGCATCAACCCTACAAATGCTTTGCCATAGTTTGTAAGTGGTTGCCAGTTGTTAATCCCTGCAGTTGTTAAGCGAATGATGTGGTCATTTAGTGAATCCGGCTTCCTTCATTGACTTTACTTGTTGGAAACTGACTGGGAAGTTGCAAATGGTGATGACATGACCCCAGGACACTATAGTTGTTATAAATGCATGCCAAATACTTGAATTTTGATCACATGGCTATGGGGATGCTACAATGGCTGTAAGTGTGAAAAGGGGATATCAATCTCTTTTTTTTAGTGCTGTTGTCATTTCAAGCGGTCACTAAACGAATGTTTGAAAGTCAAAGACTACCTATATATGCTTGGAAACCTCTCTCTACGTTCATAATAATGGCTGCCTTCATGCAATGTATAGAGCTTAATTTTCTTTAATTTTGTGTAGGATTTGGAAGTGGGCTAAGGGAGGAGTGTGATCATAGTAATTTCTTGCTTCAATCCTGAGTATTTGGGTGGTTTATCATTCATTGCATAAACCCCAAAGGGGGATGAATTCATTATAAAAAAAGATGTTGAGACTCTAGAAAGAGTGCAGAGAAGAGCAACCAAGATGATTAGGGGACTGGAGGTTAAAATAGACAAAGAACGGTTGCAGAAACTGGGTTTGGCTAGTGTAGGGAAGAGAAGGACCAGGGGAGACAGGAGATCAGTCTTCCAATATTTGAGGGGCTGCCATGGGGGGGGGGGGGGTCAAGCTATTTTCCAAGGCACCTGGAGGCCAGACAAGGAACAATGGGTGGAAACTGAACAAGGAGAGATACATCTTGTAAATAAAGAGGCATTTTCTGACAGTGAGAACAATCCACCCATGGAACAGAAGTTGCCTTCAGAAGTTGTGGGAGTTTCATCACTTGAGACTTCCAAGAAGAGACTGGACTGCCACCTGTCAGAAATGGTGTAGGGTCTCCTGCTTGGGTGGGGGATTGGATTAGATGACCTACATGATGTGGACCATTCTTGTAATGTCTGTTTCTGACAAATGGTCTATGTGAGCCAGTTTCTTTGTGGTGTCTCAGAACACATGATGGTGGGTTGTTGTTTTTTTTATTAGAGAATCTGCTGCTTTTCATATCATGATTAAAAACCACTCTTCTTCTTCTGTCCCTGTCTTTCTTAACAGCACACTTTGACCAAGCGAACGAGCGATGTGACATATGCTGATATCAGATTCCACAAAAGGGAAGCTCAACCAGATACTGAAGTTGTATATGCAGAAGTGAGATTGGGCACAAAACGGCCTGAGCACACAGACTGAGAGAAGAGGACAGGAGGAGGTATTTGGAGATGAGTGGTCTTCAGAAGTTCCTGAGATATGTTCTACCATGAAACTGATGGTTCCTTTCAAAGCCCATTGCCTTGACAAGTCTTCACTTGTTATCCACGAATGGAAGAACTGCAGTCTGCCTCCCCTTTCGGTAGAGATAGACAATCCTGTCTTCTAAACTGAAGCCATCATGGCGTATCTAGACACAATGTCTTCCAGAGGAGAGCCTTCTCTTGAAAGCAGGGGTGGGATACTACCAGTTCTCACCTATTCGCTAGAACCAGTTGTTAACATTCTAAGCAGTTCGGAGAACCAGTTGTTAGAAGAAATGACTGGCCTAATCCTGTAAGGAAGGCAGGAAGGAAACATTCTGGGGTTGCTTACAGAAACTGCCTCTCCATTAACCCTTATTACATTCTTGGCAGGACTAGACTTCCTGTCTCAGGAACTTCTCTGGAGTTTTTTTCCCCTCCTTTTCTGGTACTTTGCTTGTGTGGAGTGACCATTCAAAGTTACAATGGCACTAAAAAAAGTGACTTATGACCGTTTTTCACACTTACAACTGTTGCAGCATCCCCACAGTCATGAGAGGCCAGGTGAGGAGATGCGTGCCTCGATGTGAGTGATGTTGAGTTGGCCACGCCCAGCCAGACACATGACCACCAAGCCACGCCCACCAACTTAGCCACACCCACAAAACTGGTTGTTAAAAAATTTGAATCCCACCCCTGCTTGAAAGGATCATCTTTTATGGAGAAGCATCTTTGCTTCAGCACCTGAAAGGCAGACTGGGACACAATCTTCTCCTCTGGAGAAGGATCTCTCTCTCTTTTTAATTTAATCTTATTGCTTCTGATGTTGACAAGCGAAAATCCTCCCAAGCCTCTACACTTGAATGGGGCTTTCAGATGTGCAGAATTACAGAACACAAGGTGGCAGGAAAGAGCAAGAAAAGAAAGAGGCAAGAAAGTTTGTCTCCATCTAGTGGTCATCTGAATTTCTGCAGCCAACCTCTCAGGGCCTTCATTCAATTATAACAATATGGCAACTGAACATTTCCCAGATTTGATCCATTTCTACTAGAAATTCTCTCAAGGGATGCATCCCCTTGGAAGCGATCTGTTTGCAGATCAACACGCCAGGCATGGTTGAAGGGAGCAGGAAGTGAGGCTTAGAGCAACTGTTGGCAAAGAACCCAGCCTTCTTTTCCGACACGCGTCCTTCTTTTCAACGTCCTCTTCTCGTTCTTCTCACCTCTGCAGGAGAACTGAGGGCAGCAGATGCTGAAAAGGAAGTTACATTTTTCCAATGGGTAGGGAAGGGGAATTTACATTAATAACAGTTTTGGAGTTGGGAGCAGGAAGGGGACAATTGGAGATACTCTGTTGGGTTGTTGACAGATCGTCCATCTCACTGTGTTAGTGGTAGCATGGCCAAAAATGTGGATTCTCACACCTGAAAAATTGTATGAGGTGAGCTAATTTGCAGTAATTTTCACAAGGATGTTGACATAAGTTTGGGGACCCCTGGTGCAAACATTGAAATCCATGCCAGTTGCCAAGTGCCTGAATTCTGATCTCATGATTGTGAGGATGCTCGTGACAATCATAAGAGCAGGGACCGGCTATAAGTAACTTTTTGCAGTTTCAAACAGTTGTCAAACAAATGGCTGTAAAGACAGCATCTGTGAGAGGGACCTTGAAGTCCTGGTGCAGGATCCCTTAAATATGAGCCAGCAGTGTGCGGCAGCAGCCCAAAAAGGTAATATGATCCTTGGTTGTATAAACAGAGGCATAGAATCAAGATCACGTAAAGTATTAGTACCACTTAGTAAGGCCACACCTAGAACCCTGCACCCAGTTTTGGTCACCACATTACAAAAAAGATGTTGAGATTTTGGGAAAAGTGCAGAGAAGAGCAACTAAGATGATCAAAGGCCTGGAGACTAAAACATACAAAGAATGATTGCAGGAATTGGGTAAGGCTATTAGAGAAAAAAAGGATTAGGGGGACATGATAGCACTATTCCAATATTTGAGGGGCTGCCACAAAGAAGAGGGGGGTTAACCTATTTTTCAAAACATCAGAGGGCAGGACAAGGAACAATGGATGGGAACTATCAAGGAGAGAATCAACCTGGAATTAAGGAGAAACTTCCTAACAGTGAGGACAATTAACCAGTGGAACAAATTCCCTTCAGAAATTGTGGGTGCTTCATCACTGGAGGTTTTTAAGAAGAGACTGGACAGTCACTTATCTGAAATGGCATAGGTTCTCCTGCTTGAGCAGGGGGCTGGACTAGAAGACCTCCAAGGTCCCTTCCACCCTATTCTGATTCTGATTACCTATGCAAGCCTTTGCCTCCTGAGAATCTCCTGAGGTTCCTATGGCATCAAGATGTTTACTACATTCTTTGCGGACTTAATTGTAGATTACGTTTACTAGCAACCACACTTCTCTAATCTTTCCTGCAACCCTTCCCCTTCTGCTTTCTCCAGCTGAGCTTACCAAACTACAGTGTTCTTTTTAGTCTGCACGCTTAGGAGACTTTTAGGATGCTCTGACCATTCGTGAATTTGTCCTATCCTGCTTCAGTGACACTACAGCAGTTTGCGTAGAACTGGTAGTAACTAGTAGAAAAAGGAAAGCTCCCAGAATTCAGAAAGTGAGTTCTCTTATGTTTTAAAGCAGTGGTAGTCAACCTGGTCCCTACCACCCACTAGTGGGCATTCCAGCTTTCATGGTAGGCTGTAGGGGTTTTGTCGCCTACTTTATAAATCACCATTACTGTGGAACCAGTGGGCGGTTAGAAAATTTTACTACTAACAGAGATACAAAAGTGGGTGGTAGGTATAATAAGGTTGAGTACCCCTGTTTCAAAGGAAGGAGAATACTTTGCATTTAAATTTGATATTCAATGTATTGATGTACAATCACGTGAAATCATTTAAAATGGCATAGACACAAGAAATTTGGAAAGCTTTAATGATGAAATTAGAGAAGGGAAGAAGTAAGACATCTCATAGCCAAAGTACCCTCTGATCCCATTGAATACAGACAACATGCCTTCCTGTCATTATGAGTAGGAAGCACAACAATTTAGCACAGAACACGCAACAACATATGGAGGAGGAAGAGGAGGAGGAGGAGGAAGAAGAAGAAGAAGAAGAAGAAGAAGAAGAAGAAGAAGAAGAATCTGAGAGTCTTACTATCTTTTACCCATAGGTTCACAGAGGTTTTTAAAGTATTGCTCCATTGAGAGATTCAAAGAATTAAAGTTTCTTCTCCTTGATGCTTTCTTAACCAAAAAGTTGCAAAAGTTTATGGGGAAGAAGAAAGTGACCTGAGAAAAATAAATTGTTTTTCAAAGCTGTTTGGAAGTTTCATTAACTTCATCTGTCCTTTGAGGAGCACTTCCTCAATGACTCACAGAAGAATTAAACATAAAATTTGAGATATTCAGAGAGCCGAGGATCTTTGGAAAGTTTCTCTTCCAATGCTATATATTTCAGTGGTGCTCTCTCTTTATGCCTGGAGAAGAAAGACAAGCAATTACTATTCCAATTCCACTAATTGTATGTTACCACTTATGCTGACTGGGTTTTTTTTTTTTCATGATGTAAGCCATATCTAGTGGCTTACAAATCCGTAGCGTCTAGCTATGGACTAGGTACGAAGTACCCCTTGTTATCAATATCATTATTTCTATCCTTAAATAGACCTTTTTTCTAAAATAGTCCTCCAGGGAACAAATCAGCAAATTGATTGGGTTTATTCTTTAAGAAAATATTAAAGATTATACATAGTCTAATATGTCAGTGATAGTCTAATATCTCAGTAGCTAAACAAAAAAACCAGAGTAATTAATTTCTTGGTAAATGCAGATTAGGGATAAAGATCAGTACAATATGATTAAGAATCAAACAATTATGGTGGGTGATTTTTTATTAGTGTTGTGAGCCACCCAAAGTTGTGTTTAAGATGAGCAACCACACACATCTAAAATAAAATAAAATAAATCTTATTATACTCAATAAGGTGGCTTGACTCACACGATCTGAAACCACCCATAGGCTGAGTTATAAGCTACCCAATGCCATTTTAGTCTAGTCTAGCAGCTTGTGAGAGCACGGCCTGGGACAAGGGGAAATGTTCTGTATGTCCCAGATGTTCCCTGCCCACTTCTATATGTGACCATGTGCAATTCTGGGAGTTGAAATCCACACATCTTCAAGTGGTCAAGGTCGAAGAACACTGACTTAGCCTTTCCTTTGATCTAGAGGACCTTCAACAATCCTTCCTGCTGTATGATTCTGTGAAACGAGTTCAATGTTTCTCAACCTTGACATCTTGAAGATAGGTGGACTTCAACTCCCAGAATTCCCCAGTCAGCACGGCTAGCTAGGGAATTCTGGGATTTGAAGTCCACACATCTTCAAAGTTGTCTAGATTAAGAATCACCGAACTAGATGGATGTCCTTATTGCAGACTTCTTTTTAGTGAAAATGTGGTGCTATTTTTCGCACTAAATGTACTAGAGTTTGCAAAGGATTAATCTAGTTACATTTAATCTACTTTAGTCTAGTCTAGTGTGGTCTCTCTAAAAAAGCAACAAGGATAGAGAGGAACTGCATGTTTCAATGATCCAGAATTTTACTTTTTGTCCCTACATTGTCCCATTCACACAATACCTGCTGAGTCGGAGCTCCAAAATGCGGATGCGAAACATGGCCTCTGAGCAGTAGTTCAGGTAGGCGTCTTCATCCTCCAAGGTCATGTTGAGTTGGTTCTGCTGGTACCACTGCTGCTTCTTCTGGAGTTCTTGCGTTTCCTATGCAGAGAGAGTGAGAGAGGGAGGGAGGGAGGGAGAATGGAACAGAGAGAGAGGAAGATAGAGGGATGGAGAGAGAAAGAGAAAGAGAGACAAAGAGAAAGAGAGGAAGAAAGGGAGAGAGAGTGGAACAGAGAGAGAGGAAGAGAGAGGGATGGAGAGAGAAAGAGAAAGAGAGACAAAGAGAAAGAGAGGAAGAAAGGGAGAGAGAGTGGAACAGAGAGAGAGGAAGAGAGAGGGATGGAGAGAGAAAGAGAAAGAGAGACAAAGAGAAAGAGAGGAAGAAATGGAGAGAGAGTGGAACAGAGAGAGAGGAAGAGAGAGGGATGGAGACAGAAAGAGAAAGAGAGACAAAGAGAAAGAGGAAGAAAGGGAGAGAGAGTGGAACAGAGAGAGAGGAAGAGAGAGGGATGGAGAGAGAAAGAGAAAGAGAGAAAGAGAAAGAGGAAGAAAGGGAGAGAGAGTGGAACAGAGAGAGAGGAAGAGAGGGATGGAGAGAGAAAGACAAAGAGGAAGAAAGGGAGAGAGAGTGGAACAGAGAGAGAGGAAGAGAGAGGGATGGAGAGAGAAACAGAAAGAGAGAGGGGGGAGAGGGAAAGAGGGAGACAAAGAGAGAGAGGAAGAGAGAGAGAGAGAGAGAGGGAGAAAGAGAGAAAGAAAAAGAGAGACAGAGAGAGAGGAGAGACAGAGACAGAGAGGGAGAGAGAGAGGAGAGAGGGAGAGAGAGAGATAGAGACAGAGAGAGGAGAGAGAGAGAGAGGAGAGAGAGAGGGAGAGAGAGAGAGAGGAGAGAGAGGTCAATCTTCTCCATGAATGAAAGACAAAGGAAGTAAGCATGCAACAGGCAAAGCAAAGCCTTGCAAATAAACCCTATTGCAGTTTCATGGACTGCTCTGGTTCAGATAGTATGCAGACAATGACTGGGTTCCACAGTAGGCCAACACAGAACAGGCCAGCCCTACTGTGGCCTGGGCTAATAAAAGTGTCAGCCTTGGAAGCCATATTAGCACCAGAAGCTTCCACGCTGCCACATTCCTGTGCCTGGGAAATTGGGCGGGGGGATTTCCTAAAGGGGATGTAGTTCGACATAATAGCATTCTTCTTTTCAGTCAAGGTATGTCATCCTGCACTCCTGGTTGAGGAGTGATTAGAGGAATGTCTCAGGTTGGAACGGAGGGTGATTGGGCCATGGGATGGACTGAGGGGTGCAGGGGATGGGTCTTTGACTTTTAATGATTGAGGGGAAACCCGGAACTCTCAGAATCCGGGTTTTCCCAGATGTGCCAGTTTAACAACTCTAATAAAATGGAACTTTGAGGAAATGCTGTCTTGGAGTTTTGGGGTTGGAGTTTGATTTGCTGGCAATATGAGTGAACACAGTGTGTGTTGAGTGTGGAGGCTTGTTCTCCGAGCTTGTGGATTGGTTTCAGGATTGGGTAACATCTTCAGTGAAATGTAGGGAATATCAGTATCAGTGTTCTTCTGCTTATAAGGGATGGTGTGGTCAGTAGGTCTTGTGATGGCAGGGTCATGTCAGGTGAGGGTCTTGGGATGGGTCAGGGAGCAGGGGTGGGATTCTATCAGTGCGGACCGGTTCTATAGAACCGGATGTTATGATTCTGCTCAGTTCAGAGAATTGGCAAATCATGCCCCTGGCTGGCCCCGCCCCTCTCCGCCTGCCCTTCCCCTCCCCACCCAGTCAGTTTTTATTGCACATACATGACATCGCTGACTGTGTTCTCTCCCACCCCCTCACTCCTTAGGGTATTTCCTTTTTTCTTCCAACGATCAGCTGTTCCGATGATCAGCTGTGCCATGATCCCTCTTACTGTCTTACTGCTTCACCCAGGAGGCATCCCTGAGGCCCAGGAGGTAAAAGGTGGTGCTCTTGGTTTGGGCCATGGAGAGCCCAAGGTCCAATGATCTCCCCCCTCCCAGGTACCTTCTCAAACCGTGCTTGGATGAGGTTGGCTTTGTCCACGAGACGATGCTTGAAATCGTTCAAGGCAGTCTTCTTTCAGGCGCAAAGCGAGCCACTTGGTCATCTTTTCGAGGCCTCCCACTTGAATGAGGAAGGGCGCCAGGTAGTCCAGCTCCTGTTCCACTTGGCGCTGGCGCTCCTCTTGCTGTAGGCGCTCCTGGAGAGAAAGGGGACAAACCAATACGCTTGACGGGTAGACCTCATTGTGAAATCAGTCCCAGAGAAAGGCTAAAACTTATTTTATTGAGACTGGCTATAATCACAGAATAAGGGACGCGGTGGCTCAGTGTCTAAGACGCTGAGCTTGTCGATCAGAAAGGTCTGCAGTTTGGTGGTTCGAATCCTTAGCGTCGCATAACAGAGTGAGCTCCTGCTACTTCTCCCAGCTTCTGCCAACCTAGTAGTTTGAAAGCATGTAAAAAATGCAAGTAGAAAAATAGAGACCACTTTAGTGGGAAGGGAACAGCGTTCTGTGCGCCTCTGACATTTAGTCATGCCGGCCACATGACCACAGAGATGTCTTCAGACAGCGCTAGCTCTTCACCTTTTTGTAACGGAGATGAGCATCGCCCCCTAGAGCCAGAAACGACTAGCATGCATGTGTGAGAGGAACCTTTACCTTATAATCACAGACTCTTGCAATTGTGGTACACCTGATTGTGGTACACCTTCTCTTCCTTCTTACAAAATCATCAAACACAGAATCCTCATGCTGGAAAGGACCTTGGAGGTCTTCTAGTCCAGTGGTTCTCAACCTGTGGTTCATGGACCTCTGAGGGGCCACCATATCATTACAGGGGGCCCCCGAAGGCTTGAAGAAATGTTATGATTTAAATCTTGAGGAACTGCAGCCACAAAAGGTATTCAAAGGTGCTCCATGACAAAGAAAAGGTTGAGAATCACTGTCCAACTTTCTGCCTGAGGCAAGAGACTTTATACCATCTTGGACAAAAATGGTTCAGTATTTTAGGGAAGTCTTTATTTTGGCTCCTTCTTCTTGTTGTTGTTTAGACTTCAAAAAAACCTTCAGTTCCTTTTGACTAGGTAACAGGTCCTATGTATCTCCATCAAGATCCTTTTCCCTACTCTCTTTCTAATGCTGGCTTAGGAATTCTGGAAGTTGAAGTCCACAAGTCATAAAAAAGGCCACCGTTTCCCTCCCCTGCTCTGCAGAAACCAAGAAAACCACCACAGATTCTGCTGGTCTCGTCCTTGCATCCCAGATGCACAAAGCTGTTCAGTAGTTGAGTCTGTGCAGGGCACAGAAAATATTGTACATTTAAGGCACTTGGGAAAGAGAAGAAGTATTCCTGAAATATTTAACATTCAAAACAGGGAAGCACCCTGATATTTGCAGTAAGACAGCCAGATTTTTGGCAGCCAATTTTTTTCTTTTTATTGGCTTTTTAAAACTAATTGTTAACTAACTTGTCTGCTTTTAACTTGTATAATTAAGGGCATACTGAAAACACTCAGAAATTGTGCTGTGAGAATTTGACAACCATGACCCTAAAAAATATCCCTAGGGCTAGGTGTAAAAATTAATTCTAATGGGTTAATGAGGGAAGATTTGCCTTCCAAAGGACTCTTCCTCACATTTTCCTCTTAACAAACACCAGAAAAATTGGTGAATTCAGGTTTTTCACTGTAATTCCTCCTGCAACATCATTGTGACTTTGTGCTACATCCAGAACTTTGGGAAGTATCTATTGTTCTTGGACACACAGATGTTGCCTGTCCTTATGCCATAATTCTCCTGACCTTCTCATGAACCTTGAGATGACAATTAAGATGCCAAGAATTCCCATATTTCACTCCCTAATTCCCTCTATAGTTTTGATAATTTCCAAGGCTAATAAATACTGTGTATGTAAATACACCCCCCCCCCCCCGCTCAGCTTACTATGGTTTCACGATGTTCTTTACTCTTCTCGTTCCTTTCTGTGTCATAAATGGAGACACTCAACTTGCTAGCAGCTTCTTCCTCTCCTCGAATCCTCAGAAGCTCCAGGACCTTTGGTAGGATGGAGATAGACAATTGATCATGGAAAGCACCCCAAAGACTATCTCATTCAACTTCTGCAGGTGCAGGAAAACGAGTTTGTCAGGCTGACCCAGCTAGGGACTTAAGAAAGAGAGACCTTCGACTCCATGATTGGAGTGAAAGGTTAACGTTTTTACTAAATTCGAGCGAGCAGGTTACAGCAAAAGCAAGTCTGGATTTGAATATTTCTGTGGAAAGTCTACAGTTTTCCCCTCTTCCTCGGCTCCCTTCCCCTGAACAGTCTATCAGTGTCCAATCCCATTCCTTTCTAAATGTTCTGCAAACAGCTCCAAGTTTTGGCGCCGTTTGGTAGTTTCCCATTCCCTTCTCAGAGTTCATCCTTAGCCCTTAGCTGGTTTGTTTTGATTTGAGATCTCTGGTTCAGGGATGGGATGCAAATATTTTTCTTACTGGTTCTGTGGGCATGGCTAGGTGGGCGTGGCTAGGTGGGTGTGGCCATGTGACTGGGTGGGTGTGGCTTCTTCCTTTTTTTGTAGCACATCCCCCTGTGTCCCCTTTTTGCGTCCTGGGCCTCAGGAAAGCCTTCTTGGGTGAAGCAGTAAGACAGCGAGGGGATTCCAGCACAGCTGATCGTCAGAACAGCTGATCGTTGGGAAGAAAAAGAAAAAAGAAAGAAATACCGGTTCGCCCAAACTGGTAGCTGTTTTTTTACTACCGACTCGGCTGAACGGTAGCATTTTTTACTATCGGTTCGCCTGAACCGGGCCAAACCGGTAGAATACCACCACTACTCTGGTTCCTGTCTCCCTGTCATCCCTCCCTTTGCATTCCCCCATCATCATCATTTGTAAAGAAACTGCTGTAAGTCGAGGGTCACATTTCTCCCGTGCATCTTGTGATTTTGATAAATAACTATACTAGAACCCATACTACCTCTTTGCAAGGAACAAAGGCATCACGCAGGATCCAATCTGGGTCAGCCACTGGGACCACAGGTTTTGTCTTTGAGCTTTCGGACACTTGTTGGGGCCCATCCTCAGGCAACTTCCCTCTTGCAGAGCATGTTAGAAAGGACACACTTTGCTAGCGAGAAGTTCCCTGAGGATGGGCTCCAGCATGAGTCCAAAAACTCTGAAGCTTGGAAGACAAAACCTCCAAAAATTGGATCCTGCAACATTATCCTGAGACACATATATTTGCCTTCATATATCATATTTTGAAAGCATTATACAATGTGAAACTAGATGCCCATTCACAACCTTTAACAGTCTTCTCATTTTCGTTTAGCTTCCATCCACATTGGAATAAAACCCCGTTACATTGGCTGAAAATAATTCCAATATTCCCAGATCTGGAATGCAAGTGGTCTGGAAAGTTTAATTTAGTTTTCTTGTTTTATGTAACCCTGGGGTCCTTGGTGCTCTCTGAGCTTGGTGGTCTTCTTGTAGATGTTTCTTTACCAAAGCATTGATGATGCTACTTACTCATTTGCACTACTCAGGTGACCCTGAGGACACAGACAAACCTCCAAGTGGCCTCAACAACTCTCTAAAAGGTTGCAAACGACCAGCTGTCTGCAAGGAATATAAATCCTTCATCCCACACCATCCAGTCAGAGCTGAAGAAGTTTCTTGGATGAGAAGCGAAACGTCTTTCAAGAAAAAACAGAACGTCCAGTTTGCCTCTTGAAAAAAGCACCTGTCATGCCCCTGGTGGAGACTGACTCTGACGAAGAGGAGGAACAGTCAACAGGGAGTGGAAGTTTGGCTCCAGAGGTTGTGGAGGAGGCTGGGAAAGGGCAGAGGCCAGCTGGACATTCAGAGGAGGACCCAGGCCCTCTCCATCCTAGGGCATGCAGGGAGGAGAGGATAAGGGAGAGACGTGGTCTACTGGGGAGGAGAGGGCCTTGATCCTCTTCATGGGCTGCAGCTGTGACAACTGGATAAGAGGACGGACATGCGTACAGGTGAATACTGGAAACAAAGTGTGGAAATATCTCTAGTTTATGTTCCTCTCTGAGTTTGGCATCCTTCCCAGTGTGTGTTATCTGTGGACGTCCTCCAGCCCTTATCTTGCCTGGTTTGTGTTGCTTTTTTCTTTCTTCTTGTAACTGTTTGTGTGGGAGTTTTTTGTCTTCCATTAAGAATATTCGGAGCTTGGAAGCAAAGTGAAGGAATAAAAGGGGCTTCACCTGTTTTCTGTGACTGTGTTTATGTTGTATCCCACCCTGGGTCATCACAGCACCTTTGGGATAACCATGGTCTGGATGACTGAGAATCTCCATAGGCACTTGGGATTAGAGCTTAAGGAGGGGTGGGATGGGCAAGTCGTATGATTGGAAAGAATGAATGATCAAAAGAAGTTCAGGATTGCAGACTCCTTGGGGAAACAGAAACTAACATCAAGGGGTAATTAAGAGAGAAGCATGAGCAGCTACTTCTCTATTTATGCATGCAAACACAGGGTAGTCAGGAAAAGTGGGTGAGGCTGCATTCAACCAGAGAGACTTACCAGAAGGCAGTGCTCTGTACACCACCCGCCAGCAATAAAAAAAAAATCTCTTCCACCAGTACCTCTATCTCAGATTCCCACACTAGATGCCGGGAGCGTTTCTCATCTTCGATTAGCTGCATCAGCATTTCATAGAGATGGAAGAGTTTCTTTTCCTTCTCCACAGGCCCCGCCTGAGAACAAACAGACCCGAAAGTAGATTTATGAACCCTAAAGTAGATTGAGCAAAGTAGACTCAAAGCAGATTCAGAAACAAGTCAGCCATTTGCCGATGGGGAGGGCAATCTACTCAGTGCTCCTGAGATTGCTGGACCTTTTTTTCTTTCTTTCTGTGCATCTGTGTTTTTTTAAAAACATATTTCCAGAAATGATCCCCACATTTATATTCCATTTGATCATAAAATGTATGTTCGACATTTTTCCCCCGTTCACTCAATTAGGTCTAAAAGTCACGGCCTGCATTTTTAGCCTGATGCCTTAAGATTAAACCAAACTGTATAGCAATAGCCCATAGACTTATATACCGCTTCGTGTGGCAAAGAATAGCATTAGCACTTACATATTGCTTCCCAGTGCTTCCCAGCCCCCTCTAAGCAGTTTACATGGTCAGCCTCTTGCCCCCAGCAATCTGGGTTCTCATTTTAATGATCTCGGAAGGACAGAAGGCTGAGTCAACTTTGAGCTGGTCAGGATCAAACTCCTGACTGTGGGCAGAGTTTGCTTGCAATTCTGCATTCTAACCAGAACGAAGGAAGGAAAGAAGGAAGGAAGGAAAGAAGGAAGGAAAGAAAATAGCAACAGCACTTAGACTTATATACCGCTTCACAGTGCTTTATAGTCCTCTCTTAGCCTCTTGACCCCAACAATCTGAGTCTTCATTTTACCCACCTTGGAAGGATGGAAGGCTAAGTCAACCTGGAGCCAGTCAGCACTGAATTGCTGGCAGTCAACAGAGATAGCCTGCAATATTGCATTCTAACCACTGCAAAGGATGGATGGATGGAAGGGAGGGAGGGAAAAAGGAAGGAAGGAAGGAAGGAAGGAAGGAAGGAAGGAAGGAAGGAAGGAAGGAAGGAAGGACAATAGCAATAGCACTTATCCTATATACCGCTTCATGTGGGAAAGAATAGTCAATTGCCAAGCATCTGGATTTTGATCATGTGACTGTAACAGATTAACAGAATTGGAAAGGAACTTGTAGGTCATCTAGTTCAACCCCACCCAAGCAGGAAACCCTACACCATTTCTGACAGATGGCAGTCCAACTTCTTGAAAGCCTCCAGTGATGAAGCTCCTACAACTTCCGAAGGCAACCTCTGTTCCATGGGTTGATTATTCTCACTGTCAGAACATTCTTCTTATTTCTAGGTTGAATCTCTCCTTCATCAGTTTCCATCCATTCTTCCTTGTCTGGCCTTTGGGTGCCTTGGAAAACAGCTTGATCCCTTCTTCCTCTCTGTGGCAGCCCCCCAAATATTGGGAGGCTGCTAGCCTGTCTCTACTAGGTCCTTCTTTTCCCTAGATTAGTCAGGCCCAGTTCCTGCAACCATTCTTCACAATGGAGATGCTGTAATAGTTGTAACTGTGAAGAATAGTCATAAATCACCTTTTTCAGTGCTGTTATAACTTTGAATGGTCACTAAATGAATTATTGTAAGCTGAGGTCTACCTGGAATGCCAAGTATGAGATACCTCTGTACAGGGGAAAACCCAGATTTTGCTTGACTTTTCTATACTTCCTCAGCCATGGTAAAACTGAGTAATTAACCACTAGATACACAAAGTCTAACATCTGCTTTACTTTGTTTCCTTAAACAGGAAACATCTAGCTTGGTGGTACTCAAGGGAAGAAACGTCTTATGAATTGTAAATTGTGGTCTATCTATACTTATCTGCTCCAGAACCTCAAAACAGGTGATTGATTAAATTCACTTAACAAATGTCTCACTTAACAATTTAAATTTCTGTCTCAGTTGTGGTCGTACATCAAGGACTACCTTTAGTTACGTCTTGCAACCATTCATTTAAATCCCGCCCATCATGCCAGCTTGCATCCACCATGAGCTGCGCAATACCATATGCTTCATTCACCTGATAACTGATGCACATATCTCGGCTCATGATAATCTTATTTCCCTTGCTGTCCACATCGGTATGCTTATTAAACTCCCTCTTGGAAGGGGTGATGTAATTCTCCTTGCAGTGGTAGGTCAGAATGATCTTATCTTCTGAGATCAAAAAAATGCGTTCGGCCACGTCTTCATCAGCTGGTTTGCTTGGGTTCCTGTGGAACTTCTCTGTGATTTTCTACAAAGCACGCAAATGGAAGAGGACAAGGTAGTATTAAGCCACCAATATTTACAATGAGTCGGTTGGGATGGGTTGTAGAGAGTTAGATAGCTATGCTGGTATTTCAAGGGTGAAATGAATGATATGTCTCAGAGTCGGCTGTACCCAGGTAGTATCGGCATGTTCACTCCTCATAAATCTTCTTTAAACTCTGAGCGATGCGGCTAGAGACTCATGATTTAAATGGGAGTGGATGCCGGAGTCCTGACAGACATAGAGACAGATAGCAATAGCAATAGTCCTTGGACTTATATCCTGCTTTTCAGGTGCTTTCCAGCCCTCTCTAAGTAGTTTACAGAGTCAACTTCTTGCCCTCAACAATCTGGGTCCTCATTTTACCCACCTCGGAAGGACGGAAGGCTGAGTCAACCTTGAGGCAGTTGGGATTGAACTCCTGGCAGTGAGCAGAGTCAGCCTGCAGTACTGCATTCTAACCATTGCATATCATGGATGGATGGATGGATGGATGGATGGATAGATGGATGGAAGGGCAATAACACTTAGACTTACATACTGCTTCCCAGTGCTTTACAGCCCTCTCTAAATGGTTTACAGAGTCAACCTATTATCCTCCAATAATCTGGGTCCTCATTTTACCCACCTCAGAAGGATGGAAGGCTGAGTCAACCTTGAGCCTGGTGGGATTCGAACTGCCAAATTGCAGGCAGATCATTGTTTTGTCAGTGACTGATTTCTGTGCAATCATAAAGTCCTTGAATCATAGAATTGGAAGGGACCTTGGAGGTCTTCTAATCTAGTCTACCCAACTGCTCAAGGCAGAAGTCCTCATACCATCTCATAGAAATGTTCACCTTTTTTTGAAGACCTCCTATTAAACCATCTTTCCAATCAGCCTCCATGTTTCCAGTGTCTTCCTCCTAGCTTGGAACTGAACCAGATGGATATTTCTCCCAACAGGTGGATCTTCAACAGGAGCAGGTAAGTTGCTACTGTTCAGAGTAACCATCTCTATTGTGAATTAAATCTGCTTAGAAGAAACTTGCATATCCATGGAAACCCATTTAGATGGAACTGGATATCTATGACAACAATACCCCTCCTCAAAAGACCCCTTCTCAAAAGGTTCCTACTGGGGGCTTCCTACTTTCTAAGTCTTGTCTCTGAAGGACTAGGGGACATCAACCAATAAGTTGTTCTTACCAAAATTGGCCGGGCATTGCTTTCGGTGGTAGCCATCTTCTTGGTAAGTTTCTTGATTCTTTTGCCAAACTCAGCATGACGGTAGCTAAGGAAATCTAAGCGGCCTTCAAAATACTCTGCCAACTCTTGGGAAGTTTCTGTGCGTTTCTGAAGGCCGTCCACCCGTGTCTCATTGTAGAACTCCATCGTGCGCTCGGTCTCTGGTTCCATGGTTTTGTACGTATGTGCTGGGAAAGCAAAGAGAGGTCCAGGATGGAATCTCCAGTTAGAGACTATACAGAAGAGCTAATGGTTACATGACTATGGGGATGCTGCAATAGTTGTAAGTGTGGAAAATGGTCATGTCACTTTCTTCTGGTGCTATTGTAATTTCCAACATTGGTCCAAACAAACTGTTGTAAGTCAAGGACTATCTGTGTATTTCTTTTTCATCTGACTTTTTACAAAACACTCAAGGGAGGAGGCAGTGAAAACATAGAACAGAATGGAATGGAATGGAGTAGAGTTGAGTGGAGTGGAGTGGAATAGAACAGAGGATAGGATAGATAGGATAGGATAGGATAGGATAGAGTAGATTCTTTACTGGTCAAGTGTATTGGACACACAAGGAATTTGTCTTCAATGCATAAATTCTCATTGTACATAAAAGCTATAAGTGATAAATATGATCGTAGTCATAAAAATACATTCATCATAAATCATATGATACAACACTTACTGATAATCATAGGATACTAAATCGTATTAGAAAACTAAATAAAGCAATATAAATTGCAAAGATACAAGCAACAACAGTTACAGTCATAAGTAGAAAATGAGATAGGTAATAGGAAAGATGAGAAGAATAATATTAATACAAATTACTAAATAATTTGACAGTGTTGTGGGAATTATTTAAAAACAACAAAACTATCAGAGAGCATTGAATTCACTGAGGCTGCTATTGGTGGCACCATCTTGAATTCCTCAAACACACTAATAAATAGGAATGCCATAATGACAAAACAAGATTGAAAATACTGGTGGTCCTCGTTTAGCAACCACCTCAGTAATAGTCCCATCTTAGGCATGAAAACCAGCTGGGTGACTTTGGGCCAATCACCAGGAGATGGTGAATTCTAGTCCCATCTTAAGCATGAAAGCCAACTGAATGACTTTGTCTCTCTTTCTCACTCTCTCTTAGCCCATCCCACCTCATTGGCTTGTTTTTGTGGGGAAAACAGATGGAAGGAGTATTAGCAAGTTTGTGTAGGAGATGACCAGTCTGAGCCCAAGGGCAGGGTCAAATGCATCATTAGTTTGGAGTATCTATGCCACCGTAAGAGACCAACAACCCCCCCACCCCCCCCGGAAGTCTGTTGACTCTTCTTTCGTTCTAATTTGCCTTGACCCTTAGTAGACCAGGCTCTTGTGAATGGTTTGTAGGAAATACATTCATAGTACTTTTGAACTCTATCCTGGCACCTGATTTCTTGTGTCTGATAGTTTGCCACCTTAGTAATTTATAAAGTAATAAAGATGGGATACAAATCAAATAAATCAATAAGAAGGAAGGAATTCCCAGAAGAAGGAAGAAAGGCAGAAGATCTTTCTTCCCTTCCTGGCCAAGAATCAAGGCCCTTCGTTGCACAAGATACCTCTCAGGCCCAGGGCATGTCCAGGTAGGAATTGCTCTGCTATGATGTTGGTTTGCTTATTTAATTCTCGAATGTCCAACTTGTCTTCGCGGTTCTTGAACCACTCTTTCACTTCAAGTACTTTAGTACCTGATGGTGGAAAGAGAAGAAAAGACTGGGTGAAACCAGGCTTAATAGCAGTAACTGTGAAACTGAGTCTTAGTGGACAACCAGATAAATACGAGCCAACGGTGTATGACGGCAGCCAAAAAAGTCAATACAATCCTCAAGTTGCATTAACAGAGGAATTCAATCAAGATAGAGTGAGGTACTAATACCACTCTATAAAGCCTTAGTAAGACCATACCTAGAATACTACATCCAGTTTCAGTCACCATACTACAAAAAAGATGTTGAGACTCTAGAAAGAGAGCAGAGAAAAGCAACCAGGATGATTAGGGGACTGGAAGCTAAAACAGACAATGAATGGTTGCAGGAACTGGGCTTGGCTAAGTCTAGGGAAGAGAAGGACCAGGGGAGACAGGATAGCGGTCTTCCAATATTTGAGGGGCTGCCACAGACAGGAGGGGGTCAAGCCATTTTCCAAAACACCCAAAGGCCAGACAAGGAATAATAGATGGAAACTGATCAAGGAGAGATTCAAACTAGAAATAAGGAGGAATTTTCTGACAGTGAGAGCAATCAACCCATGGAACAGAAGTTGCCTTCAGAAGTTGTGAGAGCTTCATCACTGGAGGCTCTCAAGAAGAGACTGGACTGCCATCTGTCAGAAATGGTGTAGGGTCTCCTGCTTGGGCAGGAGTGGTGGTGGACTAGATGACCTATAAGGTCCCTTCCAACTCTGTTAATTTGTTATTAGCTTGTGGTGGGCACAAGAGAGATAAGGCCCTCCAGAAATGAAAGAATCTTGAGTGAGAATATTGGTTTGTTGGTATTGTTTATTTTGGTGTGGACTCTTTGCCTCTTATGCATCTACAACCATATAGAATATAATTCTTTACTGGCCAAGTGTGATTGAACATACAAGGAATTTGTCTTTGGTGCATATGCTTTCAGTGTACATAAAGAAAAAAATAAAAGAAAAGACTGGGTGAAACCAGGTGGTCATGAAACCAGGTGGTTATGAACCTGGTGGTCATGCAGATCAGTAGAAGTGCAATTAAATAACAGCCAGGCTGGGGTCCCAGTATACATACTGGTGGCTGCATGTCTTTGGAAGAGGAACTATTAAGAATTCATAATAGACAAAAACTTATGAATTAACACATAAATTACTTTCTATTTCTCTGCTCTGAAAGTTTATCAAGGGTTTCCAAACTTGGCAACTTTAAGACCATGCTGCCTAGGGAATTCTGGAAATTGAAGTCCACAATTCTTAAAGTTGCCAAGTTTGGAGACCCTGAGTTTAAGGAAAAGTGGACATATATACCATTCTGACAGATTCTATATATGCCAGGGATCTTGGCAACTTTAATATCTGCTGACTTCAACTCCCATAATTGGCTGGGGAATTCTGAGCATTGAAGGCCACAAGTCTTAAAAGTCTTATAAAGTCATCTCAAGTCCAAAGGTCCAAGAATTTAATTCCTGGTAGGAACTAAACCCCATCTTTATTCCCCCCCCACCTCTCTCTCTGTCTCTCTCTCTTTTTTTCTTCCTTTCCATTTCATTTCTTTGTACTTTCTATTCTTTTTCTTTCTTTTCCTTTTCTCACTTTCTTCTAAATTTGGTTTGCATTATCCTTTATTATTTTAAAAAACTCTTAATAAAAACTGAAAGGCAAGCTGAGAATTATCCCCAAATACTACATCAAACTGAACGTGACTCATTTCCCAAAAGATCTTCCATTTTAAATCTACTTACAATCTGGATCTTCATACAATGTCAATCGGGTGATTAGGCCATTGACATTAAGGTATGGTGCCCATTTCTCCAACTTGGCATTCTTATATTGAATCAGTTTCTTGCCTTGAGGACAGCGAGCCTCAAATTCTAGAGATAAGAACAGAGAAGACATACATGGCTGAGGTTCTCCAAATATTGATGGAATATAATTTCTTTCTTTCCTGACTATCAACAGTCCTGGTCTGATGGTTAACTTTGGATGCCTGATTGACTCCAAATGAGTGATGGGGTGGTTTGGTTGAGTCTATAGTGAGTCTACATGAAGTCTATGCATGCAATCAACCTGGTAAGGTTGCCTGCATGCATAGACTTCATATATCGTTTGCTTGGGAAGTCATATTGAACTTTTCTACCTTACTATAAATGCTTAGCTCTTCTATAAGCCAATCCCTTCTTTGCATCCTAAATATTGAATCTATCCCAACCCTAACCCTAATCCCGATCCTTCCCTTCATAAAACCATGAAAGCAAAAGATCACCTTCCCTTGGGATCTAGCAGGTGAGCTCAACATGATGACTTTCATCTATGCTTTATCCCAGATTAATTTTCTTGTTAAATTGCAGAGAAGCTACCTCAGAGAGGAGAGGGGAGGAGGAGGAGAAGGAGGAGAAGATCCTTAGTTATGTGCTCCCTGCAATTATAGGCAGTTTGTTACAAACTGATGCCTTCTAAGATGGTTAGATCATATTGCTATCACTTCCTTGCCAAGCTTGTCTACTGAAGACAGGTCAAGATGGAAGAAAACAAGAATACCTTTGGGAGATACATGGATCTGCTCCACCCAAGATGCAGGCATGTCAAAACTCTTTGATTCATCTTCCCTCATCTAACCAGAATGCAAGAAACAAGGCTGTGAGAATGCTCACCTACCAAAGTCCATGTTATCTAACTCCTGCTCTGCATTTGGCAGCCTGAATTACCTTTCTGAAAAGAAATTCTTGCTTTATTTTCAGAAACTTTCTACTGATCATTTACAGCAATAAGGCATGACAGAAGAAAGGGAGACAACCCATGCATCTTGCCCTTGACTTTTGATATTGATGAAGATATTGGTGCAAGATTCAATCAATCAATCAATCAATCAATCAATGTACCAATCAGAATAGAGATGGAAGGGACCCTGGAAGTCTTCTAATCCAACCCCCTGCATCTTCTGCTTGAGCAGGGGGTTGGACTAGAAGACCTCCAAGGTCCCTTCCTGCTCATGTTCTGATTAAGTGGTCTGGATAACTGGATTGCATAAACTCAGCAGTCAAACCATTAGTATCGGGAGTCACATCTGGTTGTCCTAGACCTTACCAAATCTTCCACATCATCTTCCCCCAGATCTTCCTCCTCCTCCATTTCTGGCAGGGACAACAAGGGTTTGTCGGTGCTGGGAAGCATGAATTCCCATCGCACAGGGTCTCCAAGATCAAACAGAAGATCCTAGAAGGGCAACAGATTCCAGTGAATTCTCTACTAGAAATAGATTCTGTTCAGACCAACATCAGCTGGGCAGCTTGCCCCTTAAGGCCAACTTAAAAGGCAGGATTTCTGCCCCCATCCAAAAGGTTCTTGGTGTTAAATTGGGGTCTGTAGAAGGAGATCAAGAAGTCGAAAAGTAGTAACTTCTGGAATTTTGCTTACATGATAGATTTGGTGTAAACAATTTAGCAGAAATTTCTAGGAGGGGGGGGGAACTTCCTTGAAAATGGAAACCTGAGCTTGTGTGAGCTCCAGTGATGAAGATGCAGATGGTTCATCACTGGAGGCTTTTAAGAGAGACTGGGCAGCCACTTATCTGGAATGGTAGAGGGTCTCTCCAGCTTGAGCAGGCGGTTGAAGACCTCCAAGGTCCCTTCCAACTCTATTATTCTGTAATTCTGTAATTCAGCTCGGAACCACAAGGTTCGGCATCTATCGATCGATCGATCAATCAATTGATCTCTCTCTATATATATATATATCTATCTATCTATCTGTCTATCTATCTATCTATATATCCATTTATCTCTATCTCTATTTATCTATCTCTGTCTCTGTCTCTGTCTCTATCAGAATAGAGCTGGAAGGGACCTTGGAGATCTTCTAGTCCAGCCTCTTGCTCAAGCAGGAGATCCTATACTATATTTCAGACAAGTGACTATCCAGTCTCTTCTTAAAAACCTCCAGTAATGACAACTTCTGGGTGGCAAGCGGTTCCAGTAGTTAATTATTCTCACTATTAGGAAGTTTCTCCTGCTCTCCTGTCTCCCCTGGTCCTTCCCTTCACTAGATTAGCCATGCTCAGTTTCTGCAACCATTCATCTTATGTTTTAGCCTCCAGCCCCTTAATCATCTTGATTGCTCTTCTCTGCACTCTTTCCAGAGTTTCAACATCTTTTTTTATATTGTGGTGACCAAAACTAGGTGAAATATTCCAAGCGTGGAGGCGTGAGATTCCTGATTTTTGGGGAAGAAATGACAAATTGAAGACAGCACCATGAAAAAAAGCAAAGCCAACTATGGCAAAATGAGATGCTGGTGAATAGGCCAGCTCTTTGGGATTGCTCTCCAGGCAAGAAGAGGACTTGAGATGACCCATAAGTACTCCAGACAGTTGCTCTTCATGAAGAGACTGTAATACAGTGGTTTCTGGAGGTGGTGGGAGTCATTGGTGTTCTCCAAGCTCAGTGAGCACCAAGGACCCCTCATTGGAATCCTGAGCTACAATTATTCTCCTTTATCAATCTCTTGAGGGATTTAATGCTTTGGGAGATGAGGGGAAATGCCGCTTGTTCAAATGATAGTTGGTGCTGTTTAAAGGAAATTATATCTGCTTACTTCCTTTTCCATTCACTTTTGGAATTAGATTATTAAGGGCTTTCCAGCTATTAGGAACTTCTGGATCAAAAGATTTTGCAGCACTGGATGAGTTTCCTTCAATCCTTAGCAAGAGAAAGTTTTAACTACAAGTCCAAGAACTTAATAAAAGAATTCTGCAATGAACGGCAAAAAGATGATTAAAACTTTGATTTTAAAAAATTATAAATTGACTAAATATCCAGGTAGATATGAAGTAAGATTTTGGAATTATTTAAACAGAATCTTTCCCATGGGAATTTGCTTTCCTTCTGAATTTTTTTTAAAAAAAAAACAATAGTAGAATAAGACTTAAAAATTGGACACTAAGCGAACTAAAGATTATAATTTAAAAAGACTGCTCAAACTCAACTTAAAATTACAGAATGAAGCAAAATATTTTAACATTGGACATATTGAACAGTGGACCCAGGAGTTAATTTTAAAAGTGTCTGTTTTGATAGATGTACTATGTTCAAAAAATATTATGGAAGAGGAACAAGTTTTATCTGACCAATTCAAGACTGATTTGAAAGTAAATTTAAAAATGACAGGCTATATACACTGACATAGAAAAAGATTTACTGTAAAATGGACGTACAATTTTTTTATTAATTGTGTGGTTTTATTTCGGCTGTACACCACCCTAAGTCCCATTTTGGGAGAGGGGGCGGTATAAAAAATTTAATTAATAAATAAATACAAAAGTAACTGGCTATTATCTTAATAATTGAAAGAGATGCAAATTACAGATCAAGAGAATGGCCTTGATAAAAAAAAATATAGTGTTATCCTTGGTAATCCTTTATGGATTTTGCTGACATCATGACTGAAATGTTTATGCTTTATGGATTTGTTTATAGATAAGAGATGAGATATGGGATGTATTTATATTTTAAGAAAATGTGACAAGTTAAAAAAATATTAAAAAATATTTACTATTTCTTTTATTTACTATATTTTTTCCTCTTTCTTTCTATTCTGTACTTTCTATCTTGTTTTAATCTTTTAATTTATCAGTTTGCATTAGTTTTTATTGCTGCCGTTGTAATTTTCAATAATATCACTATATTAATATGCCATCAAATTATGAAAGAGTTAACCTAATTATTAAATTACTAATAAAATTAATAATTGTTAAAGGGCAGGACAAGAAGTAAGGTATGGAACTTGGTCATAGAGAGATCCTTTCTGGAACTGAGGAGAAATTTCCTAATAGCGAGAACAATTAATCAGTTGAACAACAAGCCTTCAGAAGTTGTAGCTGCTCCATCACCAGAGATGGACAAAAGAGACTGGACATGTGTTTGTCCAGAATGGTATAGGATCTTGTGGGAAGAATTTATAAATTTTATAAACTGTGTTTAGAAATATTGTAGAGGGAATCTTATGTTAATCGACTCAGATCTCCACAAAGTTACTCATTTACAGCCTCCAAAATCCTTTAAAATTACACAATCATCAAAAATAATTTAACGCTTATTTCAAATTGTAAACACACACAAGCAAACACACAAAACTCAATTAACACAATGCCAAAGCAATTGTAATGCTCACAGTTCAAACGAAAAGAGCCTACCCTCATCACTTGATTTAATCAACCCCCTTCTCTGGGGTCTGCATGTACCTATGCCCCCTCAAGTGTCATCCTAGAATCAGCAATGCACTCATTTCCACAACCAGGACAAGCTCCCCTGTCAAATAATATTTCTTGTACCTATTTTCTCTGCAAAGCAGAGCTCTTTGCTTTGGGGAATAAATATTTCTCCTTTCCTCACAGCTGTCTACATGTCATTTTTATTTATTCTTGCGCAACCCCAGCTCAAGTTGGAACGTCAAATTATTCTTCGGACAGTCTCCTGCCTTAAGCAGGGAGTTGGACTAGAAGACGTCCAAGGTCCCTTCCAGCTTTAGGATTCTGTGGTTTAGGTTCGTTGGGTTGTAATTAAAAAAGAAAGTTGAGATTCCTCCGAGTAAGGAAGGCCCACTCAGACTCTCACCCTGCAACCATTCCAGCAATCCTGCATGTTGATCCAATAATTCCGATGGTTCCACAGACTCTCAATACCCAGGAAGTGATCATCTACAGTGCTGTAGCTTTTCCCAGTGAAAGGATCAATGAAAAAACTTTCAGGTACTTCCCGCTTGCCAGAGAGAATGAGCACCCAGGCATGGACACGGAGTCCCTGCAGACGGTCTACTATTGGCTTCTCTTCCAGCTGCAGCAGAGAGAAAGAGAGAAATGAACAGATTAACAGAGTTGGGAGCGGTCCTGTAGGTCATCTAGTCCAACCCTCCACCCAAGCAGGAGATCCTACACCATTTCTAACAGGTGGTAGTCCAGGTTCTTCTTGAAAGCCCCAGTGCTGAAGCTCCCACAACTTCTGAAGGCAACTTCCGTTCCATGAGTTGATTGTTCTCACTATCAGAAAATTCCTCCTTATTTCCAGATTGAATCTCTCCTTGTTCAGTTTCCATCCATTATTCCTTGTCTGGTTCTTGGGTGCTTTGGAAAATAGCTTGACCCCTTCCTCCTCTCTGTGGCAGCCCCTCAAATACTGAAAGACTGCTCTCCTGTCTCCCCTGGTCCTTCTCTTCCCTAGACTAGCCAGGCCCAGTTCCTGCAACCGTTCATTGTATGTTATAGCCCCCAGTCCCTAATTATCCTGTTTGCTCTCTTCTCTGCACTCTTTCTAGAGTCTCAATATTTTTTTTATATTGTGGAGAGAGGGTGGATGGGAGGGAAAGGGGGAAGGGAAGGAAGGAAGGAGACAAGGGAGGGAGGGAGAGAGAGGAAAGGTGGGGCAGATCTCCCAGAAAGTTCCAAGCAGTGAATTCATCCTTTCTTTAATGATTCTATCCCACCATTTCTTTGATATTAGTGTAACTCTTGTCCCACAGTGAGTTGACCGCAGCAGGTTGGGCATAGCGAGTTAACCATGGTGAGTTGGCTGTGGTGAACTGTCATAGACCTGCATGATTCATGTCATCTTTAGTGGCCTGGACCAATATTTTAAAATTAACTTGTCAAACTCACACAAAATCCAATGGAAATCCTGATATTTCACATGATCTTGCAAAGTTACAAATTTCTCCAGTGAGAGATGTCACAAAACCTTAGAAAATACTCAAAAGAAGCACCACAAATCTTTGGGCAAAGGTGTCCAAAGGTTAAATTCCTTAAAGCTGGCCACGGTCGAGGTAGCAGGTCTACAGGAAGGTCTTATTAGTACTAATATGGGTTAAAGACAGAACCAAAGAAACTGAAAAAGGAATTTCCCAACCTTGTGGCTAGTGACGTCATCCAGATATACGGGGTGGGCTTCAAAAATTTTAGCAACTGATTCTCTGCCCGGTTGCTGAGTGAGTATGACCATGGTGGGCGTGGCCTAGTCGGCCTCCTGCACCATGGTGGGGATGAGGCATTTTCACCCTACCGGGCTCTGAAGGCTTTCCTTGAGCCTCCGTGAGGACGAAAATGGCTCCAGAGGCCTCTGTAGGCCAGAAATGGAGCCATTTCCGTCCTTCCAGAACTTCTGGGAGGCCTGTTTTTCACCCGCCCCAGGCTCTGGAGGCTTTTCTCAAACCCTGGGGAAGCAAAAATGGCCTCCCCAGGCTCCGGAGGCTGTCTGGAGGCCAGAAATGGATCTATTTCCGGCCTTCTGAAGCCTCCGTAAGGCTAGTTTTTTGCCCTCCCCGAGCCTCTGCATTTACTTGGGATCCAAAACAGGCCACATGGAGACTCCTGGGAGGGGAGGGGAAGATGGGGCCAGCCAGTCGTTGCAACTACCAGTTCAGTAAACCAGATGTAAAATCAACAACCAGTTCTCCCAAACCGGTGCGAACCGGTAGCAGCCCACCCCTGCCAGATATATCTTTGAGTGATCTGCAACGCTTCTAACCACATTTCTCCAGGGCTGAGCTGTCACCTGTCTCTTGATCTCTGGATGCGTTCCCACCACACTCAAGTCAGCCACCCCAGACCCACAAGTCTCTTCTAAACTACGTACAGCTTTCTTCTCTTCTTCCTCCTTCTGTTTCTTCTCTTCCGCAGCCTGTTCTTTAGCCTGTTGCTTCTCTTCCTGGCGTAACTCATACTTGCTCCGCAGGTCACGTGGGGGCTTGATGGCATATTTCTTAGCCTTCTCCTTCTTTCCTTCGACTTGGACCTGGGGCCAAGAACAATCCCTCTTTTTAATCCAATCTTGGAAATTATTTACCCTCACCCAAAAAGTCTGCTTATGGCCAGGAGACCGCTGGTGAAGCCCAAATGCTTTTTAATTGCACAAAAGGAAGAATATGGCATATTCTGCTCCTGGTCATCATCTCAGGGAGGGCAAAGGGATTGGCCAAACCTCTTGGATTTGGTCACTGAGTGTATCCTTTTTCTACATTTGTATAAGTAGTCTTTACTTAAGAACCTGTCATTTTCAATGTTACAATGACCAGGGAATGGGTGCTTTCAAACCCATTAAACATGCCCAGCATGCTTGGGTGGGCCGGCCACCCACAGGCACATCTTAGGCAGGCTAGTTCACAATCCATGATGGCGTTCTGTGGTCATGTGACTGCAATTCACTAAATGTTTTGCTGGTTTCCAGCAATAATTCCTGCCTCCCTCCCTCCCTCCCTCCGTCCTTTCTTTCCTCCCTCCCTCCCTCCCTCCCTCCCTCCCTCCCTCCCTCCCTCCCTCCCTCCCTCCTTCCTTCCTTCCTTCCTTCCTTTCTTTCTTTCTTTCTTTCTCTTTCTCTCTCTCTCTCTCTCTTTCTTTCTTTCTCTCCTTCCTTCCTTCCATCCTCCCTCTTTCTTTCTTTTATTTATTGATTTGATTTGATTTGATTTATCAATCGCTTACAAGATACAGGTATAAGAATAAACATGGTTTTGAATACATGAGATGGATACGTATAAGAAAAATAAAAAGAAACAATAGGACAGGGACGGTAGGCACATTGGTGCGCTTATGCACGCCCCCTACAGGCCTCTTTAGGAAGGGGGTGAGGTCAATAGTAGACAGTCTAAGGTTAAAGTTTGTGGGGTTTGGGAAAGAAACCTTTCTTTTTCAAACTTAACAAATTGAAGATGTGTGGACTTCAAGTCGCAGGAAGTCTACACATCTTCAACTTGCCAGAGTTGAGAAACTCTGATATATATTATCTAAAATTAACGTGTGAATAACCTTTAATTAACTGGTCATATTCATTAATTGCATCACATTGTATTAATCAAAGACCACAGTTTCAAAACAATACCAAGCATTATCTAAACTATGCAACAATAACAAATTTACTATAAAATGTTCTCAGTGATACTATTCAATCACAATGTGCACTTCGAAAAGAAAAATGACATTATCTTTCTTTTACAAATCGAAAGGGTGCCCTCTCAAGGGCTTTGCAGGCAGTGGATGCAAACATCCCAAAATGACTTGTGGGGACAAATTTGGAGAAGGGGTGGAAATTAACTTTTGAAGAAAGGAAAGGTGTGGCCGTGGCTGGGGAATAATTCAGAGAGCTTGCACACAGGGCTGGGAGTTCCTGTTTCTTCTTGGGTTCTTTGGGGGAAGGGAGGGAATTCTGTGGGTTTTTCTGTGATTTCCAAATGAGGTTGAACCCACTGCACTTTTGCTGCACTTCCACTCTTGAAAACAGGCGTTTGAGGGCAGTGGGTCAGTAATAATTGTAAGAGGAGAGTCACATTTATCAATGGTAGCCCCAAAACAGGTAGAGTCTAGTAGGACCCCTTCCCAACAAACCAATACCTGGAAAAGACAGAAGCTTCAGTGAGCTGCAAAGTTAAAATTACAAGGTTGAAATCGGGATTCGAACTCAGGGAATCCACAACTTAAGACTGCAACTGAACCCAAAATTTCTGTTGCTAAGCAAGACAATTGTTGAGTTTCGCCCACTGTACAACCTTTCTTGCCACAGTTGTTAAGTTAATCACTGCAGTTGTTAAGTTAGCAACATGGTTGTTAAGTGAATCTGGCTTTGCTTGTCAGAAGGTTGCAAAAGGAAAAGGTCAAGAGAGACTCTGAATAATTCAATTTTGAAGGAAAAGGAATTCATTAACAACATGGGGAAAGAATTGACTTTCTTCTTCAAAGAAAATAAATCGGAGGCAACCTCATTACAAAATGTATGGGATACTATGAAGGTGTATACCAGAAGTGTGACTATAACCTATACAAGAAGAAGGAACAATTAAAAAAAGAAAAATGCAACAGGTTTTAGAAGAAGACTATAAGAAGAAGGAACTACAACGAAACCCACAGCATAAAAACCTTAAAAACCAAATGGATATAATTAAACATAAAATGGGTTTAATGGAAAAAGAAGAACTGGCACAAAAAAATTAGGGGAGCTAAACAGAACTTTTTTGAAAATGCAAATAAGCCAAGACCCTGGGATGCTGCAACCGTCGTAAATACAAGTCAGTTGCCAAGCACCTGAATTTTGATCACATGATCATGGAGATGTTGCAATGGTTGTGTGAAAAGAAAAGTGGTCTTTTTTTCAGAGCTGTTGTGATTTTGAACGGTCTCTTAATGAACTTAATAAGTCAAGGACTACCTATATTTAGCCCAATGTTTCTCAATCTTGGGAACTTTAAGATATGAGGACTTCAATTCCCAGAATTCCCCAGCAAGCCATGCTGTTTGAGGAATTCTGGACTTGGAGCTCACATTATCTTAAAATCCCCAGGTTGGAGAAACACTGTTTTAGCACTTCATGCATCAGACAAAATGAGCTCATACAAGTTTTTGCCTTTTAATAAAATGTGTTAGTCTGAAAAGAGGCTACTGGACTACTCCTGATTTGGGGGAGATTTAAAACTAAAGTACAAAGTCAGTCTTAACTGTCTACTCACTATTCTCTCTCTTTCTAACTTTGTAGCAACTTCAAATTATTTCTTTTATTTTTGTTTGTTAGATTTTATTAACCCCACTTTGTTTTTTTCTGATTAGTAAGCCAAGGCAGTGAACATACCTAATATTCCTTCTTCTGCTTATTTTTCCCACAACAACAACCCCGTGAGATGAGTTGGGCTGAAAGAGAGGAACAGGCCCAGCTTTTACGCCTAAGACGAGATAGAACATACTGTCTCTTGGTAATTGGCCCAAAGTAACCCCACCAACTTTCATGCCTAAGGCAGGATTAGAACTCACCATCTCCTGATGATCAGCCCAAAGTCACCCAGCTTGCTTTCATGCCTAAGACGGGACTAGAACTCACAATCTCCTAGTGATCATCACCCAGCTGATTTTAATGCCTAAAGTGGGACTAGAACTCACTACCTCCTAATGATCGGCGCAAAGTCACCAGCTGGTTTTCGTGCCTAAGGTGGGACTAGAAATCCCAGTCTCCTAGTGATTGGTCCAAAATCACCCAGCCAACTTTTCATGCCTAAGGTGGGACTAGAACTCACTGTGTTCTGATGATCGGCCCAAAGATAGCCAGCTTGCATTTGTGCTTAAGGCAGGACTAGAACTTACCATCTCCTGGTTTCTAGCTTGGCGCATTAACCAGTAGATCAAACTGGCTCTATGTCCCACTCAAGTTCCGTTTCTCACCTCTTCTGGCTTCTTTAAGAGTGGGCACTCTTCTGTGGACTCGTCCATCATGCAAATGTCCTTGGTGGCATAGCCGTTCACGCAGTAGGCATCATAGCCTGCCCCAATTAGCAGAGAGCATAAAAGGACACTAAAATCAAAGCAGTTTCCTCGCTGGTACCTCAAGATGGTTGTTGGTGAACATAAGTAACAGGGCTGGAGAGAGAAGACAACATCCTTCAACCTGCTGTGATTTTCAAACTTTTTGCTGCAACTTCAATTCTCCACATTTTTATTATTGATTACTGTTGATTTTCACTGTGAATGTTTTATAACTCCATGCTTCAATAACTGTTTTGGTACACTGTTTCTACCCATAGTTTACTTTGTTCAATAAAGACACAGCTTTGGTTCATGAGATGTACAACAAAAAATTAAACACACAAGTGTGCAAAATATATCAGTTAATAATGATTGACCGATTGATTATATGCTATGAATTCAGTGACTATGGAGATTCTCAGTCACCCAGGTCATGGTTGTCTCAAAAGTGCTTTTTCAAGATGCAACTGGACTTTCTGGTTTTTCTTTGAAGATGTTTCACTTTCTCATCCAAGATGCTTCTTCAGTTCTAACTGAACGGTGGAAAATGAAAGAAAGCTTCTTGGATGAGAAGTGAAACATCTTCAAAGAAAAACCAAGAAAGTAATAGCTGCTTCGTGAAAAAGCATCTTTGGGACACAAATTCATTGTCAACTTGTAACAACCACATAGCTGGACCTTCTTCAAGACAATGTCCTTAACTTGGTCTTTCAGATCTTCCAATGATGATTGGCACTGGATTTGTGATAGTATGTGTGAAGGGCCTTGGATTTTTATTTATTTATTTATTTATTTCTGAGTTTTATATACCGCCCTTCTCCCGAAGGACTCAGGGCGGTGAACAGCCAACTAAAATACGAGTAAACAAAGTATAAATTATTTAAAAAAGAATTAAACACTAGACTGTCCCAAATCTAAAAACCCCAATTAAAATCAATAAAACATCATACCCCGTCCCAAGTAATCTAAAAACCCCATTTAAAATCCCATTAGTCAGCTCAGGCCGGCCTGCTCGAAGAGCCAGGTCTTCAGGTCACGTCTGAAGGCCCTCAGGTCACTGGTCGTTCGTAATCCAGGGGGCATCCCATTCCAAAGGGCGGGTGCCCCCACAGAGAAGGCCCTGTTCCTCGGGGTCACCAGGTCACCAGATGAGGGGGTTAGGACACACTGAAGAGGGAGCCTGCCTTAGGCCATCTTTAGCACCACATCTACATGGCTTTGAGTCCTTCTTTGCATCAGCTCTCCCACCATGGAACCTTCTTCAGATCACCCATGCAGGTCCTATTTCTTACCGGTGCTAGTGGAGAAGGGAGAGGCTCCATGTTGAGATAATCAGAAACAAAACGAGCAGCACTATCCCAGTTGTATAACTCTGAGTAAGGGAGCAGAGTTGGCCGAACCGTTGTGCTTACAAATTTCTGCAACACAAAAGCCATTGGGTTACTTTTACAAATATGTATATGCATATTTTCGGAGGTTTTCGCTGGTATTTGTATGTGGATCTTTGGTTCTTCAGGTTTTCTCCCGCGTAGAATTGGAAATATCTAGGTGATGTTTCGATGAAGTCTCATTCATCATCTTCAGGCTTGTGTCTTCGGCCTTCGGCTCTGAGAAGCACAAGGCCGAAGACACAAGCCTGAAGATGATGAATGAGACTTCATCGAAACGTCGCCTAGATATTTCCAATTCTACGCGGGAGAAAACCTGAAGAACCAAAGATACACACACACACACACACACATATATATATATCAACTAATCAGGACTCTATGCTCATCAGAAATACAATCCCATGTCAACAGAGTTGAGAGTTGAACTCAGAAAGCCAATCTGGTCTAGGGCTGAAGGCTCGAAATCAGGGGATTGTGACTTCTAGAGCTGCCTTAGGCATGAAAGCCAGCTTGGGAATTTTGAGCCAATCACCAGGAGACGGTGAGTTCTAGTCCACCTTAGTCATGAAAGTTGGCTGAGGAACTTTGGGCCTGTCACCAGGTGACGGTGAGTTCTAGTCATTTCTTAAGCATGAAAGTCAGCTTGGTGACTATGAACCAATCACCAGATTGGGAGTTCTAGTCCCACCTCAAGCAGGAAATCCAGATGGGTGACAAGTCCTTCTCCCTCAGCCCAGCCCACCTCACAGGGTTGTGGGGAAAATAGGAGGAAGAAGGAGTATTGTGTGTGTTTGTACCTAGACTTATTTATAAAAACAATAAAGGTGTGATAAAGGACTTTTTAAAAAAAAGTTGTAAAAGCTCTAGCATTTCCATATTAAGCATCAAAAAGCATAAGCAAAACATTCTCAGATACGGCACAAAGCCTATGGCTCTTCATGGCTAAAAAAATAAATTCTTCCAAAACACCAACCAAACCCTGAAAAAAGGGTTTGGTAAAATTAGTGGGTTCCTTTTTGAATCTTCAGTTTTTCAAAATGGATTGTATTAACCATTTATCATCTCATAATCTGATCACATGCTTTTTAAACATCTGTTTTAGCTTCTTAATTTCCTGTGAGTTTCTAGATAAGCAAGCTCAAGGAAAAACTCCTGTTTTTGTAGGTCGGTATAACATTCTACCTGTAGATACTCTGCAAAATAATTGAGCTTATTTAAAAAAAAACCAACTCACGACATGTAAAAGTTATACTTTTAAAAACAGGTTTGCCAGCTGCTGTTTCCTGTTTGCTCACTCTACGATGAGAAGGTTTTGCAAATGACATGCAGAAGTTCATCCCAGGAAGGAATATACAGATTGTATGCTTATCCTGATCAGATAATGCCAGAGAGAAACTTTGTGGTCAACTTTTTGCAGCTGGGAGGTCACTCGCTTTGCCAACAGATAAGCAAATATAAAAGTTGTCCTTTCAAAGATTCAACAACATTCCACTTAAAAAAAAAAAACACCATCGAAGAGAACTTTACAAATTAGAATGCGGAGGACAAGCAGCGACAGATTGTGGTATTTATTATAAACACACTACTTTTTGTCCCCCTTGCAATTTCCTGAGAAAACCACCTTAGAGAATTCCTGGAAGCTCAGTTCTTGGATTTGCTTCATAAAAATCCTCTGCATTTTTAACAAGATGGCTGTGGAAGCAGAAGTCTTCTACTTTGTATTTTTCTGAAGTATTTTGTATTTCAGAATACTTTGTATTTTTACTGAAGTAGAAAAATAGAAGTCTTCTATTTTGTTAAAAGCAGCAAAAAAAAAAAAAAAAGGATGTCACAGAGAGATGGGGAAGTAACCAGAAGTGGTGTTCAGCTGGTTTGGACTGGTTCTGGCATACCGGTGGCGGAAATTTTGACTAGTTCAGAGAACCGGCAAATACCACCTCTGGCTGGCCCTGGCCACACACCCCTGCTTTTACATCTCCTATTTTCCCTTGTTTTTTTAGCTCAGATGCAGAGTGGATTTCTGTGCCTCAGCTGAGCTAAAAAACAGCACAGCTCACCAGCGTTGACAGTGGTCGGTCTTTGAGTCCTTCACATGAGTGCAAAGCATGCATGCATAGAACCGTGCATAGACTAGAATGGAATGGAATAGAATAGAAATTGGAATAGAAATTAAAATAGAATAGAAATTAGAATAAATAGAATAGGAATTAAAATAGAATAGAAATTAGAATAGTACAGAATACAATAGGAATTAAAATAGAATAGAAATTAGAATAGAATAGAAATTAGAATAGAATAGAAATTAGAATAGAATAGAAATCAGAATAGAATAGAATAGATTAGAATAGAACAGAACAGAACAGAACAGAACAGAATAGAATTCTTTATTGACCAAGTGTGATTGAACACACAAGGAATTTGTCTTGGTGCAAATGCTCTCAGTGCACATAAAAGGTACATTCATCAAGAGTCAAGAATCATCAGGTACAACACTTAATGATAGTTATAGGGTACAATAAGCAATCAAATCATACTAGGAAACAGTCCATATAAATCGTAAGAATACAAGCGACAAAGTTACAGTCATACAGTCACAAGTGGGAGGAGATGGGTGATAGGGAGCGATGAGAAAATTAATCATAATAGTAGTGCAGACTTTGTAAATAGTTGTGTTGGACAGTGTTGAGGGAAATATTTGTTTAGCAGAGTGATGGAACCAGTAGGAAACAATTTGGAAACCCATCACTGAAAATAGCTGAATTGTGGGTACTGGATAGTGGTTTCCCTCAAAATGGGTGTGCCTTCCATACTTCCCAAATATAATTCTGGTCTCATCACTAATTGGTCTCTAAGAAAATGAGTGATAAGGACAAATTATGACAGAAAAGAAAGAAGCTGCTTGTGCTTCAGTCAAGGGGGAAAATTGGCCATCATCGACCGGTTGAATAGCTATTTCGTATGTTTTAGCCTCCAATCCCCTAATCAACCTGGTTGCTCTTCTCTGCACTTTTTCTAGAGTCTCAACATAGTGTGGTGACCAAAACTGGGTGTGGTCTTACTAAGGCTTTATAGATTCTTGGGGCAACTTGGAACTTCCTTTCTAGAGCTCTTTGTCCGACTTACTTCCATGCCACATTCATTTATTGGGTGAAGGAAGAGGGGCACACGGTCTGGGCAAAGGTGTGCGTACTGCCGATGGAAATTATCCGCCACCTGTAGAAGCAACTGCTCCTTGGATGTGTTGCTTTTGTAGGACTCCGGCAAGTGGGCTGTGACAATCTTGCTCCAGTCAAATTCACTATATGCAGGAAAGACAAAGAAGGAAATAAAACAATTGTCCTCCATTTATAACAGTTCATTTAGGGATTATTCAAAGTTACAATTGCACTGAAAAAAGTGACTTATGAACATTCTTCACACTTATGAACGTTGCAACATCCCTAGTCACATGATCCAAATTCAGATGCTTGGCAACTGACTCATATTTATGACCGTTGCAATATCCATTTTGCGACCCTCTGACAAGCAAAGTGCACAGGAAAGCCAGATTCACTTAACAACCATATTACTAACTTAACAATGGCAATGATTCACTTATCCACACTGTGACTAGACAGGTCATAAAATGGGGCAAAATCACTTAACAAATGCCTCACCTAACAACATACATTTTGGGGGCTCAAGTGTGGTCATAAGTCAAGGACTAGCTGTACTGATAGCTAGCAATTTGCTGAGATTTCAGGGAATCACTTCCTGATAGGAGACCAAAAGTGACGCCTGTTTTATTTATTTTTTTAAGCTGGAAACAGAACTCTCTCTCTGACCATCTACAGTTCAAGGTGCTGTGTTAATGTGCTGTTCCATCATAGAATAGAATAGAATAGAATAGAATAGAATAGAATAGAATAGAATAGAATAGAATAGAATAGAATAGAATAGAATAGAAGAGAAGAGAAGAGAAGAGAAGAGAAGAGAAGAGAAGAGAATAGAATAGAATAGAATAGAATAGAATAGAATAGAATAGAATAGAATAGAATAGAATTCTTTATTGGCCAAGTGTGACTGGACACACAAGGAATTTGTCTTGGTGCAAATACTCTCAGTATACATAAAAGAAAAGATACATTCGTCAAGAATCATCAGGTGCAACACTTAATAATACTCATAGGGTACAATAAGCAATCAAATCATAACAGGAAACAGTCCATATAAATTGTAAGGATATAAGTGACAAAGTTACAGTCATACAGTCACAAGTAGGAGGGGATGGGTGATAAGGAGTGATGAGAAGATTAATAGTAATAGTAGTGCAGACTTTGTAAATAGTTGGACGGTGTTGAAGGAATTAATTTTTTAGCAAGAGTGATGGTGTTCAGAAAAAACTGTTCTTGTGTCTAGACTCTAGTTGTTCTGGTGTGCAGTGCCCTATAGTGTTGTTTTGAGGGAAGGAGTTGAAACAGTTTATGTCCAGGATGTGAGGGATCTGTAGATATTTTCACAGCCCTCTTTTTGACTCGTACAGTATACAGGTCCTCGATGGAAGGAGATTGATAGTAATTGTTTCTTCTGCAGTCCTAATTATCCTCTGAAATCTGTGTCTGTCCTGTTGGATTGCAGAACCAAACCAGACAGTTATAGAGGTGCAAATGACAGACTCAATAATTCCTCTGTAGAACTGGATCAGCAGCTCCTTGGGCAGTTTGAGCTTTCTGAGTTGGCGCAGAAAGAACATACTTTTTTGTGTTTTTTTGATGACATTTATGATGTTAGGTGTCCATTTTAGGTCATGTGATATAGTAGAACCTAGAAATTTGAAGGTCTCTACTGTTGATACTATGTTGTCTTGTATTGTAAGAGGTGGTACTTTGGGAGGGTTTCTTCTAAAGTCTATCACCATTTCTACGGTTTTGAGCGTGTTCAGTTCCAGATTGTTCCGGTTACACCACGAGGCAAGTTGTATAACCTCCTGTCCATGGTGCAATTCCACTGAAGTTTAAAACAGTATACAATTAGAAGATTGGGAGAGATTATGGATGAAAAATTATACATTAACGATGGCAGCATCATATAAAGAAAATTTGTTTTATCGTTGGCATCTAGCACCGGCGAGATTGGCTAAAATCTACCCAAATTTAAAATCAGAATGTTGGAAATGTAAAAAAAACCCAGGGACCTTCTTTCACATGTGGTGGACCTGCCCAAAAGTGAAGGAATTTTGGAATAAGGTAAAGATCTGATTATAGAAAATAACAAATTTAAACATAGTATCCAAACCTGAAACGTTTCTACTAGGAATAACTAAAGGTGAATATACAAAAGATATCGAATGCTTAATGATACATATATTAACAGTGGCTAGGATATTCCATGCTCAAAACTGGAAATTAGATAGTACCCCCACAGATGACATGATTATAAAGAAAGTAATGGATTGTGCAGAAATGAACAAATTTACAATGGAATTGCAGTAGAGGGAAGAAAAAGAATACTATACGGTTTGGGAAAAATGATACCTTTGGTTAGACAACAGAAAGAAAGAGAATGTAACTGTAAAACTGTTAAAGTATAATTGTAAATAGTGTGTATATACTGTATATATGTGTGTGTATGTATAGGAGAAGGGAATAAAACAATGCAAAAATGTATATAGAATTTGTTTTTAAACTTGAAAATTCAATAAAATTGATTTTTTTAAAAGAAAAACAGTTTTTTTTTTTTAAAGTTCCTACAGCATAAGAACAGAGAACTTCAGCAAAGGGCTTTTCCCCATGCTATCACGTTAAAACAATCTTCACCCAACCTTGAGTCAGCAGAAAACAGCTGGCCTGAGATAGGGTTCCTCTTGGCCCATCGCTGTCCTGCTTCGGTTGCTTCTGCTCCCATGTAGCCCTGACTTCCAAAATAAATAGTGATAACACTTCAAGAGATTTCACACCCCTTGAGGCTGCCAGGAATTGAGGTCAGGAGAAAAGGGAAAAGTGATTTAGTACAATTCCCAGGCTGTCTCACTTGTGGGATAAAAAAAAAAAGATGTTACCGGACATACTTCTGTCATGGTTCAGTACACATGAGCAAGACTGCTGAATCCCTGGGCAAGTTTAAATTCCAAAATTTCGAGAAGAATGGCATGTCCAAAAAATTAGGAGACGGCACCATTTTTCTATGGGCCACAAAGCTGCTCCAAATTTGATAAAAGTAACATTTACATCTACTTTGATCCTGGCCTTGGATGTGTTAGATTCTAAAAGGGGTTCCTAACCTTTTCTATACCTCTCCCCTCCCAAGAACACTTCTGATATATTTATTATTTATTTATTAATCGCACTTTTATACCGCTCCCTCTCCCAAAAAGGGACTCGGGGCGGTGAACAGCCCACTAAAAACATACAATAAATATATAATAAATACAATTAAAAATAAATTAAATAATCAAATCGGCTGTCTATTAAAATTTAAGTTAAAAATTAAAACTAATAAAACCCATATTCTCATGCCCCTTGCAAAAGTAGATAATTATATGCATATAATTATGCATATACACTATATTTTTGAAACTTCTAAACCCAAGTTCCCCCCCCCCCCTGGAATATGGTCTCACATCCCCAGGGGATACAAGCAGCCCTGGTTGGGAACCCCTGTGTTAGAATAAGGCAGAAAGTGTTATTTTAACATCAATACAATTAAAGCTGCCTCGTAGATGGGTTGGGGATGAAGAAATCTCATGGCCATTTGGCAGGAAAAAATATCTCCAAATGTGTGTTTGTAGCATGGGGAGCTTTAGGTGATAAAGAACTAAATATATGTAATTTTAGTTACAAGATCAGTCCAGAAAACTGGATATTTATAGGGGTACCTTGAATTCATTGTTAATTGGTTCTGGGAGGCACAACAAGTACCAAAAACGATGAATATCAAATGAATTTTTCCCAAAAGGAATAGAATAGAATAGAATAGAATAGAATAGAATAACAGAGTTGGAAGGGACCTTGGAGGTCTTCTAGTCCAACCCCCTGCCTAGGCAGGAAGCCCTATACCACTTCAGACAAATGATTATCCAATCTCTTCTTTAAAATATCCAGTGTTGGAGCATTCACAACTTTTGGAGGCAAGTTGTTCCACTGATTAATTGTCCTCACTGTCAGGAAATTTCTCCTTAGTTCTAAGTTGCTTCTCTGCTTGATTAGTTTCCACCCATTGTTTCTTGTCCTGCCTTCTGGTGCTTTGGAGAATAGCTTGACTCCCTCTCCTTTGTGGCAGCCCCTGAGATACTGGAACCCTGCTATCATGTCTCCCCCAGTCCTTCTTTTCATCAGACTAGACATACCCAATTCCTGCAATCATTCTACATATGCTTTAACCCCCAGCTCCCTCACCATCTTCGTTGCTCTTCTCTGCAATATAGTGAGTCACAAGGCAGCCTACAACGAGAAGTTCTAGCTTGTGCATTGAGTACCAAACAAATGATAAGTACTGGGACAAAATTTTCATGTCAAAATGCGCTGAGTACCAACTTCGATGAGCTTCGAAGCAGTTGAATACTAAAGTACCACTGTAACAATTTTGACTTCTGGGTATTGCATTAAGTAGAAATTTGCATGGACATGGTTTTATCCTTGTCTGCAGTACAGCATTTTTTGCCCAGCCATGTCATATCTCCGGACAAGTTCTGAACTCAGAATTAAATGCCCGGGGAGTTGATATTTATTGCTATATTGTGGGCCAAACCTGGAAAGATACAAAGGATTTGATCCTAGAGAAAATATTGTAACTGGAGCTAATTTTCATAGTACACTTTCTGATGGCTAAAATTTCTGAGACACATCACATCATAAACTAACTCCTGGACTGGTTTTTTTGGCTAATAAACAAGGCTAAAATATGGCTAACTACAGATGGTCTTTGACTTATAATGGTTTCCTTAGTGACTGTTCAAAGTTACAAACAGCACTGAAAAAAAGCAACGAATGAGCATTTTTCACAATAACAACAATTGTAGCATCCCCATGATCACGTGATCACAACTCAAATCCCTGGCAACTGGTTCATAATTATGATGGTTGCAGCATCCCGGGGTCACATGATTCCCTTTTTGCGTCCTTCTTATAAGCAAAGTCAAAGAGGAAAAGCCAGATTCACTTAACAACTGTGTTATTAACTTAACAAGAGCAGTGATTCACTTAACAACTGTGGCAAGAAAGGTCGCAAAATGGGGCTAATTCACTTAAAAAATGGTTTGCTTAGCAACAGAAATGTTGGGCTAAGTTATGGTTGTAAGTCAAGTTAATTAGCCGAGATAGTTTTTTTAAAAAATAAGTGAGACAGGAGGTAATTGCACCCATCTTTAATTTGAATCTGTGTTAACCAAGATCAACCATTTAGCATATTTTCAATTACATTAAGAAATTTCAATGTGGATTTTCACAACGGGCTAATAAATTTCATTGTGGATTTTCCAGCATACTATAACATGGATTTTCACAACATGCTAATACATTTTGACATAGATGTTCATGCTGTGCTAATCAATTTCAATGTGCATTCTCACAATGGGCTAATCAATTTCACAGTGTGAAATTTCAGGCCATTTAGTAGGTTTCGGGGACAACAACCTCTTGTGAGAACCCAGAAAGTGGGTCAATACAGTAACTAACTTTCATGCCCCCAAAGTAAGTTAGATATGGCTTACCATACACCTTTAGGAACATGGACTTTGATCCGTGACAGCTGCTTCTCCAGGTCTTGGACTTCAGCAGTGAGCTTCGAAGAGCTTTGCAATTCTTTCTCACCTCCCATTTGGGGAGATCTGGATTTTTCCTCTTGGGCCTCCATCTTGCTGCTCGCAACAGTACAGATTGTCTGAAAAAACCTGAGTGAAAAAGTCATAGAAGAGCCATGGTGGCGCAGTGGTTAGAGTGCAGTACTGCAGGCTACTTCTGCTGACTGCTGGCTGACTGCAATTTGGCAGTCCAAACCTCCCCAGATAAGAATAGAATAGAATAGGAGAGGAGAGGAGAGGAGGAGGGAGGGAGGAAAGTAGAATAAAATAGAATAGAATAGAATAGAATAGGATAGGATAGGATAGGATAGGAGAGGAGAGGAGAGGAGAGGAGAGGAGAGGAGAGGAGAGGAGGAGAGGAGGAGGGAGGGAGGAAAGTAGAATAGAATAGAATAGAATAGAATAGAATAGAATAGAATAGAACAGAACAGAATTCTTTATTGGCCAAGGGTGATTAGACACAAAAGGAATTTGTCTTGGTGCAAATGTTGTCAGGGTACATAAAAGAAAAGCCAATTAAATTGAGCAACTGTGTGATTAACTTCAAGACTGCAATGATTCACTTTACAAATGGGGCAAGAAAGGTCATAAAACGGGGCAACATTCACTCAACAGCTGGCTTACTTAAGCAACAGAAATGTTGTGCTCAGTTGTGGGGGTAACTTGAGGACAACCTGTTAACCCTGGTTCAACATAACCCACTTGTTCATATGTGCAAATACACACCTTTCAGGAATTTAGCTCGATGGGATGAACGTTGACAATCCAAAAACATCTGAGAAGCATTCATGGAAGGAAATGCTCCACCTTTTCTCAAGCCTTGAAGCTATATATTTTTTTTCCTAAGTACAAATCAGGATGAATAACCATGCACATGTTTGCCTTATCTCTTTCTCCACACATCCCCTGTTCTTCCGCTGTGTCCTTCTTAAACAAGGAATTCCAAGGAGGTTTGTAAACAGCAAAGCAGAAATATTTTTTCTAAAAAGAGCTGGCAACTTTACAGCAGGTCAAGCTGTTCCCCCCAATCTTCCTTCCCTCCCTCCTGATTTTGTCCCTTTTCTTCTGAGAAGAGAGAAAGAAAGAGACCAGCCTTCAAACATATCCTTGATTTAGCATTATTTGTGTAGAAAATAAGACCTTTATTCCGGAAGATTATTTTTTAAGATTAGATACACATAATCACCACTGTGGTTATGTTTCTCAATTAAGCCCTTGCCAAGGAAAAAATATGATGAGCTAAAGAGAGAGAGGGAGAGAGAAAGGTTTTTTTTCTGCATTTCTCCTTTCAGACATTTTAAAACTCCTGAGATCGAGGCATTCTCAGCTCGATAATTATAATTTCCATGTCCTGTTTTTCAGTCTGTTTTCTTTTTGTTAAGAAATAAAAATTTCTAGCAGCTGAAATACAAAGCTTTCTTCCAGCTTTCCAAGGTTTTTTTGGCTAACAAATAGAACAGACTCTAAGCTAAATGACACAGAGAAAAAAAATACTATCAGGAGAGGGAAAATAAGATCTTTCTTGATGGAAAAGGAGAGTAAAGTTATTTTTAAAGCAAAATGGGTTTTAGACACAGCAAGTAGCGAAAGGCATCCCTTTAAAAATAAATTAATGCAAAGAGAAAATTGCAATATTTCTAGCAGGGTTTTTTCTCCCAAGCTTCCAAACTTTGGAAAAGTTGAAAGTATGTCAATGCTTCCATGCCTGCATCTAACCAAGCAATGATGGTTAAAAGTGTGTGAATTGCACTAGCAGTTTTGCCCTTCGCTCCGCCTTGTTTATATCACCTTAAAACGTGCTTGACATTTTCTAAATTCACACTACGGATGGGTCACCCTTCCCTCCTACTGACCTCCAAGCCTCTGCTCTTTCCTGCAAGATCTGTTGATCTCTGTCTCCCTGACAACCAGCTTCCGGAAGCAGAGGCCTCTGGGAGTCGTAGTTTGCTCCTTCACTTCAACCAGCTTAAAGTGGTGTTAAACTGGGATGTTAAGAAGCAAAAATAAGAAAACAGAATGAAATTTTTGAAGGATTTCTAAAAGAATGGACCAGCACTTCTTCTGCAATAATGATCAATAACATTCACTTGTTTGCTTTGTTTTAATTTTGGATTTCTCCCCTCACCCTTTCAATATTGTCAATAGAAAAATAATTGCTATGGCAAACAAACTTCAATAGTAAGTCAATATAGATGGTCCTCAGCGTACAGCCACAACTGCGACAAGAAATTCTATTGCTAAGCAGCGTAGTTGTTAAGTGAATCTCGACAACTTTTTTGCCACAGTCGTGAACTCACTGCAGTTGTTAAGCAAATCTTAACATGGTTATTAAATAAATCTGATTTCCCTATTGACTTTGCTTGCCAGAAGGTCGCAGAAGGGATTCCATGATCCTGGGAGGCACTGCAACCGTTGTAAATGTGAGTCAGTTGCCAAATGTCTGAATTTTTATCACGTGATCGCAGGGATGCTGCAAAGGTCATAACTGTAAAAAACGGTCATAAGTCACAATTTTCAGTGCCGGTATAACTTTGAACGGTCAATAAACAAACTGTTATAAGTCGAGGACTCCCAGTACAGGTAGTCCTTGACTTATGACCACAACTGAGCCCAAAATTTCTGTTGCTAAGCAAGACAGTTGTTAAGTGAATATGCCCTAAGGGCCCTGGTGGCACAGTGGTTAGAATGCAGTATTGCAGTAACGCAGTAAGCCTCACTGCCTACTGCCAAGAGTTCAATTCTGACAGGTTTGAGGTTGGCTCAGCCTTCCATTCTTTCGAGGTCAGTAAAATGAGGACCCAGATTGTTGGTGGCAAGAGGCTGACTCTGTAAACCACAGAGAGGGCTGTAAAGCAGTATATAAGTCTACATGCTATTGCTAGTGCCCTGTTTTACAGCCTTTCCTGCTACAGTGGTTAAATGAATCACTGCAGTTAAATTAGTAACATGGTTGTTAAGTGTCAACCGTCCAGTTGGCGAATCCAGAAAAAAGAAACTCCTGGGATCTTATTTTACCAAGAGTACAAACTTTACTACATAAATCCACAGTGGCACAGAAGAAGCAAAAACCAGCTCTGGACTTCCTGCAGAAAAGCACGCATAGTTCATCATTTCCACTCTTCCCCATCAGCCTTCCACGGTCCATTACGTCTTCCAATCACGTTTGTTCATTTTGTTTTGGGAACCAGCCAATCACACTGTGGCATCTGCTCTGGGTGTCCTTGAGGGGGGGAGAGCGATGTCTCACGGGAATCACTGACCATGATTGGATGCCATTCGCCGCACCTACCCTTGAATTCCAATCCACCCCCTATTCTCTGCCAAGCTGCCAGCAGAACAGAATATAGGTGAAAGTTCGAGTTAGTCTTGACATGCTGACCACCTACAAAGAGGAGACCTGAAACAACAATAAACATACATACACATCAGTGGTGGGATTCAAATTTTTTTACTACCGGTTCTGTGGGCGTGGCTTGGTGGACGTGGCTTGGAGGGCGTGGCAGGGGAAGGTCACTGCAAAACCCCCCTTCCCTCCCCACCCCACAAACCTGCTTTCCAGTTCTGTTCTCCTGTGCAGGGCAACCAAAGAAGACCCAGCCGATCAGCTGTGGGTGTGGCTTGGTGGGTGTGGCTTTCTGTGGGTGTGGCTTGGTGGCTTGGTGGGCGTGGCAGGGAAAGGTTACTGCAAAATCCCCCTTCTCTCCCCACCCCACTAACCTGATTTCCAGCTCCACTCTCCTGTGCAGGGCAACCAAAGGAGAGCCAGCCGATCAGCTGGGTCTCAATGGGAGGCAGAACATAGATGCGGGCAGGGCCAGTCAGAGGCGGGATTTGCCTGTTCTCCGAACGACTCAAAATTTCCGCTACCGGTTCTCCAGAACCAGTTAAAACTGGCGGAATATCACTCTGATACACATCATCACTTACAGCCCAACTACTGCTATATTCCTTATGGATTTTGCTTGTTGGAAGGTCACAAAATGTAATCACATGACCCCAGGATGCTGCAACCGTGAAAAATACATGCCAGTTGCCAAGCATCTGAATTTTGATCACATGACCATGAGGATGCTGCAGCAGTCATAGGTGTGTGAAGAATGGTCATTCAGTGCCATGGTTAACTTCAAACAATCACTAAACGAATGTTTGTCAATTGAGGACTAAATGCATACAGATTCTCACTTTCGCTTTCTTTGGCACCTACTCTCTAAATTTGCCATCCATGCTAAACACCAGTGATGGAACTTGCCATTGTGTCATAAACATATCTTGCACCAATCATCTTTTTTTAAAAACATTTTAACATTCTGTTTTTTTTCTCACCTGGGCTCCTTGGGAGGAAGAAATGTTTGAAATTTGAAAGTTAGCCGAATAATTGCAACTTTCAGTCACTGTGAAGAAAAGTAACTGCTGTGTCTCGTCTAATTTCCTGGTATATCCTTCTTTCTTTCCTAACTCATCATCGACATCGGTTTTCAGCAAAATAAATAAATAAATAAATACAATTTTTGTCTGTGATTATTTCTGTCCCTTAGATAGAGCGGTGGGTCTGAGTTAAATCTTGTCCTGATTCTCTTCAAGGGTCTAAAAAGGAACATCTAGATAAGAATAACCAATGAGAGTTGGAAGGGACCTTGGAGGTCTTCTAGTCCAATCCCCCTGCTTAGGCAGGAAACCCTACACCACTTCAGACAAATGGTTATATCCAACCTCTTTTTTAAAACTTCCAGTGTTGGAGCATTCTGGAAGATTCTCTCTCAAAGCAGTTTTAAAAAGACAGGAGGAGATCAAAAAGTTGGGAGGTACCAAGAATTTTCTACACTCCAGGAAGCCAGATACCCCAAAATACAAGCCAGCTTCTAAACAGTGGCTTATTGCTTTGGATTGCTGTTACTAGACAGTATTTTCAGAGGCATTAGAAGGTCTCAATCTGGCAAAGGAATAGTTATGCCAAAAACCTTGGAAGGAGGGGATCAGCTGGTTTGGAGATAATATATATAAGGGCAGAGAAAAGTCCGTGCCATCTCCCATAGATGCTCCTGAGCTGTTATGGTGAGGAAGAGAGTTGATGAGTTTGTCCTTACTCTGAAGTCCAGCAGGGCTTACTTGCAAGTAAGTGAACCATTACACTGCATCTCCTCAAGGGAATATCCTTGGGTTGTCCTAATGTCAAGTCCTTCTTTTCAACTTCCCTTTTTGGGTTTTGCTTTTAGTTTTGGTATTGGAATAACTTGTTCTTCTTCAGAGAAATTGACTAAAGAAACTGATGGGGTTCCTTTTTTTTCTTTTGAAAATTACACATTTCTTTCCTCTGTGTGTGTGTGTGTGTGTGTTTGAATTTTTCAAGAGTTCCCTTTGCAGGATTATTCTCCGAATTTCTTCTGAATCCCAGAATGACTTGTTGTCGATAGGCGTTGTAAGGATTCCTGAAAGAGAAACCTCTTTTAAATCATTTTTTAAAAATTTTGATGTTAGTGTCCTTCACTAGAGTTCAAAGAAACACTCTCCGTCATTTGAGTTAGAGCAACTCTCAAAATTAGACACTTTGCTCTCCCACTCACCATTTTGGCTCTCTGACCTTCAAAAACGTTGAGATTAATTGTGTTAAACAGGTGTCTGAAAGGCAGTTTTTTAATCATATTTCTCCCAGATGACGTAATGGGAATATCCTTGCTTGTTTTAAACCAGTAGGATGCATTTAAAGGCAAAAGAATTTTCTTAGGGCTATAATCGCCTCTCTTCATTCAACTAGAAAATATTTTGAAGATGAAACAATTGATTGAAAATACTTTTATCTACTGCTAGATAGAATAATTCATACATTTTAAATTAAGATTGGGGAAGGATTTTTTTTTTTCAGGTTTAAGTAATTGTGGACCAAATGTGTTGAAAATTCTGATGCTTTTTCTGAGTTTTATAATATCTCAATGGCTGTAATTAGAGCAATATATTTCATTATATTTTTTGAGAGGGTTATATGTTGCTTTTAATCATGTATGCCTCTCCAAATCACATATTGAGTGGGTAGCTAAATAAGTTTAATTAATACCAAACAATTAATAAACTGACTGCTGGCTTGAAAAATGTCTGTAGCACAGAAGGCATTTTAAGATGAGATATACTGCAACGGTCAGTTTGCTTTCCGTGCTGTTTATTAATGTGGCTTGCCTTAATGGAATTCTAGGAGCCACATACTAACCTAGTAAAACTAGCCAATGAAGTTAGTTTATTATTCATTGTGTTGTGTGAACCAGGAACACTGGATTCAATTAATTGAACAGCCAATGCAATGTCTAAATGCAAGATGGGATCATTGTGATCCACAGTTCAGTCAATTGGAATAAACATGTGTAAATACAATTGGATGTGTCTCTAGGATGCCATAAAACACAAACTACCTGGTAATCTTAACCAGTTCTAGCTTACAAACCCATCAGTGTGGTTAAATTGATCGTTTGTGGCTCCATATGCTCTGAGAATACAGGAAATTAATTTTGGAACCTGCAGTTAATTTATCTACCCAAAATGTGCTGCGCTTAAATATAAAGATAATTTTCCCCCATTCTCTTCATGATAGCTGCATTTGAGTGGCACTTTGAACTACAAACCAGCTAACCATTATTGTAGCTTAGCCTGCCATGTGAATGTCAACAGGGTAGGCTGATTATGGTTTAGTGTGTCTCAAGAATGCAGGAAACTCGTGAATCAAATAAGCCAAGTTCTCTTAACCATGGATATGTGTTTTTGAAAGAGAGCCAATGACTATCACGGTGGCCAGATTTGAAGGAAGAGGGTGGGACTGTAGTTCTTGGAAGTGTGAATGAATTGAGAACGTCACGAGGTCATCCTTAGTGAGGGAAGCTCTCAGTTTCACAACTATTCAAGATGAAGGACCCACAACCTCTATCCTGCCACAGCAGAGTCAAAAAAGTTAAGATGGCTGCCATTCAAAGCCTACCCTTTTAAAGTCATTTGCACTCAGCACCTTAAAAAAGGGAGGGGCTTAAGTCACATGACTGACCACCAGCTCAATTTTTTTAACCTCCCCCCCATCTCTGGCTCACTACCTGCAGTTCAAGGTGGGTGCACCTTGGGCATAGATCGATCCATCTATATTGGGAAGCAAATTCAGCCTGTGAGAAGAAAACTATGAAGGTAAGGCAGGTCGAAGCTGCAACAAGATACAAGGGTGAGTATAAGAGATCAGTGAACAAGTCTTTGGCCTCTCTGTTCATTCTTAATTCCATCCCTTTTCAATTGCCGATACTTCCTCTGCATTTTTTTAAAATGTTAAATATATTTTTAAATATTTTCTTAACATATCCACCAATGTGGGTAAAATTCCAAATGAAAAAAACATCTTTGATTGTGAATCAGGTTGCTTTGCATCCAGTCAGAGTGATATGTGGAATCCTTCAGGGATTATGGGGCACTATTAAAATATTCAGATTGCAGAAATGGTGAGACTTTGTCTGAACCTGGAAGCTCAGCATGGTTGGTTGGGACCCGATTAGATAGAAGACCATCAAGAATAGAATAGAATAACAGAGTTGGAAAGGACCTTGGAGGTCTTCTAATCCAACCCCCTGCTTAGGCAGACAACCCTACACCACTTCAGACAAACGGTTATCCAGTCTCTTCTTAAAAACCCCCAGTGTTAGAAGACCAGGGAAGCTGAAAAAAAAAAGGGCTAGAAGATTCTGATGGCCATTTTGTTGTCTATACTGTTACTGGCCTTGGTCATCAATACCTTCTTCTTCTTCTTTCAGGATATGATGATGATGTTCTGGCTTATCGTTCCAATTCTCTTCTTCCCTGCGATTGAGAGCAATAACTGTAAGTTTTTGGTTTCCTGCTTGGAAAAGGCTGGCTAGAGGGAGGGTGGGTGAACCTCCAGCTGCCTCTTAAGTCTACCACCTTGGGCGTCTGTCCTTTGAGCTACTCCAGAGAAGAAGCAGGAGCAGGAATATTAGCTCTGTCCTTACTGTGGAGCTACGTCAACAGAAGATTGCAATTAACAGAATTTTTGCAGCCTGAGAAACTAGGGGGGTGAGTTTCTTCTCAGCGTCTTCTTGCCCCACCCATCATCCAGGTGTGGGCTGTGCTGTCTCTTTATCTGATCGTTCCCTTAGCAGCGTTTCTTCTCCAAGGTTTTCCTCACACATCATTATATACAGCGGTGCATAACTTGGTTAGCCAGGAGGACATGAGAGAACAATCACAGACAAATTGCCGCTCGGTTGCACATCTAAATTGTTAAATCTGTTAATGTCCTTGTTTGTCAGAGATTAAATGCATGCAATACAAGTAGTCCTCCACTTAAGACCACAACTGAGTCTAAGATTTCTGTTGCTAAATGAGACATTTGGTAAATGAGGTTTGCCCCATGATAAGACCTTTTGTGCCAGAGTTGTTAAATGAATCACTCCAGTTGTTAAGCTAGTCACATGGTTGTTAAATGGGATGCAGTGGCTTAGTGGCTACGGACGCTGAGCTTGTTGATCAGAAAGGTCAGCAGTTTGGCGGTTCGAATCCCCAGTGCCGTGTAATGGAGGGAGCTCCTGTTACTGGTCCCAGCTTCTGCCAACGTAGCAGTTCGAAAGCACGTAAAAAATGCAAGTAGAAAAATAGGAACCTCTTTGGTGGGAAGGGAACAGCGTTCTGTGTGCCTTCAAAGGTGTTTAGTTCTGCCAGCCACATGACCATGGAGGCATCTTCGGACAACGCTGGCTCTTCGGCTTTGTAACGGAGATGAGCAGCGCCCCCTAGAGCCGGAAACGACGAGCATGTGTGTGTGAGGGGAACCTTTACCTTTATGGTTGTTAAGTGAATCTTGCTTCCCCATTGATTTGGCTTGTCACAAAGAGTCACATGACCCCGGGATACTGCAATTGCCATAAATATAAGTCAGTTGCCAAACGTTTAAATTTTGATCATGTGACCATAGGGATGCTCCAAGGTGTCTGCTTTGGAAGCCATATTAGCACCAGACGCTTCCACGCTGCCACATTCTTGAGCCTGGGAAAATAAGAGGGGGGAATGTCTTGGAGTGTATGTGGTTAGAGATAATAGCATTCTTCTTCTAAGTCAAGGTCATATTATTTCTGCACCTGGGTGAGGGGAAGTCTCAAGTTGAGGTGAATGGTGATTGGGGCATGTGATGCAATGATGGGTGCAGGGGGTGGATTTGTAGTTTTTTACTTGTTGCAAGGAAACCCAGAACTTTCAGATTCGGGATTCCCCAGATGTGCCAGTTTACTATCCAAATAAAACAGAACTTTTGAGAGGATGTTTGTCTCAAGAGTTATTGGTTGGAGTGGAGGTTTTCTGGAATGCTAACAACATGACTGCCAGGATGCACAACAGTCACAAGTGTGAAAAATTGTGATAAGTCACTTTTGTCAATGCTGTTGTAACTTTGAAAGGTCACTAAATGAGCTGTCATAACTTGAGGACTACCTGTAGTAGTCGGTTTCACAGATCCTGCTAGCTTGGAATAAGGTGTCTGTTTTCTGTTACAAATCTAACTTTGCCAGGGACTTTAGCAACTAGGTGTGATAATCCATCACCTAGGGATCTCTCTGGGATCCCTCTAGATTCAATTCCAGAATGCTCCAGCCAGGAAGGGCATTGCAAAGGAATGTCTAAAGAGATTCTCAGTCCTCCAGGTCAGGGTTGTCCCAAAGGTGTTTTTTTTTTCCAAGAGGCAACTGGACTTTCTGATTTTTCTTTGAAGACGTTTCTCTTCTCATCCTAGAAGCTTCCTTCAGCTCTGACTGAAGAATTCCATCCCACACCCTCCAGTCAGAGCTGAAGAAGCTTTTTGGATGAGAAGAGAAACGTCTTCAAAGAAAAACAAAAACCAGAAAGTCCAGTTGCCTCTCGAAAAAGCTCCTTTGGGATTGTGAAAGGAATGGAACGTACTATAACATTTGGGCTGGATGGAGTCACCGAAGCAGTCGGCGTGAGCTTAAATGGACTCCGGAGGATGGTAGAAGACAGGAAGACCTGGAGGAACGTGGTCCATGGGGGTCGCAATGGGTCAGACACGACTCTGCAACTAACAACAGACAACGTAAAATTTGGAGAGTCCCTCTTGTAAGCTGTCCTGAGCCTTCATGGAACAGAAGATGATATCGAAGCGAAATAATTAATCAAATCATCAGGGTCAATTATAAGAGCGGCCCCCAACCTTTGGGGCACCAGAGACCAGTTCCATGGAGAGAGAGGTTTTCCGTGGACCGGAGAGGGTGTGGTTTTGTGTGCTGCCTGCATCCTGTGTTGCAAACCGGGCTTGTTTGCATGGCCCGGTTTCGGCATGCCGTGTTTCAGTGCTGGTCCACAAACCAGGTTTGGGAACCCCTGGTTTATAACATCCATGTACCTTGTGGCAAGTTTGTAATGGAGATAGTGTGAGGCTTGCAGGCATGAGGTGCAAAATATAAAGGACCACTAGATGGCAACAAAGCAACACAGAAAACAGTAACTCTGCTGCCATCTAGTGTTTGGAGTTGTGCAGCTGAACCTGGTGCCTCCAAATGCACAGGAATTAAAAGCGTACCTAATACAGAATTAAAGTGCGCATGATGGGGAGGATATTTGTATAAGACTTCCAAGAATTGTTCTACCTGTCCTAAAGTGAACTTGAGCCAATAATAAGTAACAGTATAGAGAACTGAGACGTTGGGGTGGAAAGGTGAAAGTAGGGTTTTCTCTGCGGGTGATCTGATGGATCTCTTCTGTTCTAGATCACCTGATGGAGCTCCGTAAACCCAGTGGAGAGGAAGCGGTGAGACTTCGCAGGACTTTGGGACCCTGCCTTCCAAACCCCTGTTTTCACCAGGGAGTGTGTAGGGTTGTAGACAACAATCCAAACTGCACCTGTAAGACTGGCTTTACAGGACAATTCTGTAAAGGTAAGATAATAATATCTGTAGGTAAGCCTACCTACTTCTCATGTTCAGAAGGAATTTTATTAACTTAGAAACTTTTGGGGGTTTTCTTTTTTTCTGTTTCCTATGAAATAATTAATGGATCTGGAGGAGGCAAGATAAATTAAAAGGCCTGGAGACTAAAACATGTGAGGAACGGCTGCAGGATCAGGGTTTGGCTAGTCTACAAAAAGTATTAGGGATGACATGATAGGAGTATTCCAATATTTGAGGGGCTGCCACAAAGAGGAGGGGGTCAACTTTAATTATATTTATTGGTATTTATTGTATGTTTTTAGTAGGCTGTACACCGCCCTGAGTCCCTTTTTGGGAGAGGGAGCGGTATAGAAGTTTAATAAATAAATAATAAATAATAAACTTATTCTCCAAAACACCTGAAGCCAGGACAAGAAGCAATGGTTGTAAATTAATCAAGGAGAGAAACTTCCTAACAGTGAGGACAATTAACCAGTGGAACAACTAGCCTCCAGAAATTGTGGGTGATCCATCCCTGGAGGCTTTTAAGAAGAGACTGGACAGTCACTTGTCTCAAATGGTGTAGGGTCTCCTGCTTGTTCAGAGGGCTGGACTAGAAGACCTCCAAGGCCCCTTCCAATTCTATTGTTATTCTGTTAAGATATGGAGGTGAAACTCCAGTGCAAGGAAGAGTATATGAAGATGTTGGTGAGAAAGGAAGTGTTTGAGACCCTGAAAGTCCCCCTAAGTTCGGTCCATCTGAAGAATAGCTCCTGCGCTGTTTCTGAGCAAGATGAGGAGGGAGAAAGTTTCTTTGGAGCCAAGTTGACAGGCGAAAACCACACGGCCTGCGGGTCAGTGATCAAGGTAAGGGGATGATACAGGTAGTCCTTAACTTACAACTGCAATTGAGCCCAAGCTTTTCCTTGCTAAACAAGACACTGGTTAAACTAATTTTTGCCCCAGGAGGAGGCATGGGAGTTAGGGTCAGCGTCCGGGCAACCTGGGAGCTCCGAGGGGGAAGAGGGAATGGAGCTGGCAGAGAGAGAGAGAGCCTGGGCCATCTGTCAGTCCTCAGATGGAAAGTCAACAGCCCCCATGTCTGGAGGTGGCTGGTGAGGAAGAGAAGGAACAGCTGTGTCCGGTGCCTGTAGATATGCAGAAGGCAGAGGAGAGGAGAGCAGTGGAAATCTATGGGCTGATTCTTGGGACAGAAGAGCCACTGCTGCTAGCAAAGCCCCACCCTCGCTCTGGGGATAAAAGGCAGGAGGTGGAGATGAATAGGTGCAACAGAAAACTATTCATCTTCTGTCCGGCCGGACTTGTTAGCCTCCGTTGAAAGAGAAATTATTTGCCGGGGCTGCCAGCACTTCTAATAAAGGAATTATTTCTTCAACTTACAGAGGGTTTGTCGTGTTTGGGGAGCTGGGCCAGAACACTCACGGTCACTTCCGCCCTCGTGATCTCCCGCCTAGACTATGCCAACGCTCTCTACATGGAGCTTCCCTTGAAGTGCACCCGGAGGCTCCAGCTGGTGCAGAATGCGGCTGCGCGGGTGGTGTTGGGGGCTCCTCGGGGCTCCCATGTTACACCGCTCTTGCGTGAGCTGCATTGGCTCCCGGTGGTCCACCGGGTGTGCTTCAAGGTCTTGGTTACCATCTTTAAAGTGCTCCATGGCTTGGGACCAGGATATTTGCGGGACCGCCTCCTGCCATTATCAGCCTTCCGTCGGCCAGTACACTCCCTGGATGGCTGGTGACCCCGAGGGTGCGGGCCTTCTCGTTGGGGGCACCCTCCCTCTGGAACAAATTACCCCCGGAGATGAGGACCATCCCTGATCTCCTGACCTTCTGGCGCGTATTGAAAACTTATTTATTTCATCAAGCCGGTCTTGGGGTTTTTAGGGGTTTTTAGGATTTTAATCTGGTTTTTATCTAGTTTGGCTTTTAAACTTCTTATAAATTTCAGCCTTTTATATTTGGTTTTTTAACTGTTCTTAATTTTGTATTATCCTCTGTATTTTAATTTGGCTGTGCACCGCCCTGAGTCCTGTCAGGGAAATAGGGCGGTATATAAGTACAATAAATAAATAAATAAACACCCTTGGATGCTGCAATTGTTGAAAATAATTGCTCCCGAATTGTGGGAAGGTTGCAATGATCATAAGTGCGAGGACTAATCATAAGTCTCTTGGCGCTGCTCATAGGAGCTCATCCAGTTTAGAAATGGCCACGTCTGGTGTTGCATTACTAAAGTCTCTCTTCACCCACAATTCTGATCTTGGCCCCTAATCTAGATTCTGGTCCCTTTTGCAGGTCAACAGTTCTCACGTGTCTTACGCCAACGTGATCGAGTCGGACCGCGAGGATAATGGTGTGATCATCAGGAGCAATACGATTCTCATAAATTTCTTCTGCATCTATGCCTACAAGCGCGTTGTCAGCTTGCAATACTCACTCAAGGCTATGGACACGTACGTTGTGACTTGGGTTACTGTAAGCATTAGCTAATTCTCCGTTGCCTTGAGTTAGGATGGCTGTGATAATTTTAGGCCGTTCTGGTGAGCTGCATCTCAACAGATGAAGCAGTGGGCGTTGGTATCTGTCTGACATTATTTTGAGATAACCACAGTCAAAAGTGGTGCAGGGCATGACCATGATCTATAGCCTGACAATAGATGCCATGTTAGATCCCACCTCCAGCAGGGTCAGCTAAGAAGGACCCCATCTAAAACTCCAAGATACTGAACAGTCTGGCTTGGCATAAGACAATGGCCAGTAGCTTTATTATTATTTTGAAAGCAATAGATTCCACATCTCCAAAGGCTAGAAAGTTGCAAGCAACAGGTAGGTAAGCAATCTTCCAATATCTGAAGACCACCTTTGGCACAGAGGTGGTATCCAGCAGGTTCCAACCGGTTCTGCATCTATTCTCTGCCTCCCAAGTCCCAGCTGATCGGCTGGGTCTTCTTTGGTTGCCCTGGCACAGGAGAACAGAACTGGAAAACAGGTTAGTGGGATGGGGAGGGAATGGGGATATCCTTCCCTGCCATGCCCACAGAACTGATAGTAAAAAATATTGAATTCCACCACTGCTTTGGCGTGGATGTTTTGCCTACTCAACCAACAATGTTTGCAGAGTGAATAACTTTTTTGAAATCTACAGAAGCGTTTACTAACTTGGTGCCCAACCTCAGGAAATAATAAGAATTATGCTGGGCTGTAACTCCTCTTTTCCCAGCTAGGATGTTTATTGCTTAACTTGGTGAAGGATATTGGATAAGTTTGTCATCCTGACCATAGTTCTAATCCAAAGTTTCTTTGACTGCCTTAGATAGGGACACTGCATGCTGGCTGAGGAATGCTGGAAGTTGAAGTCTACATATCTTAAAGTCACCAAGATTGAGAAACACACTGTACTGGACACAGAATATATTATTGTGTATAACCTTTCTTTATCCATGAGTATCCCCTAGAGGACAAAGCCATCTGAACGGTTTCAGAAGGGTGAACAACTGATGGGAATTCTTTTTTAGAGTTTATTTATTTATTTGTCAATTGCTTAGAAGATAATAGGTATAAGTAAAACATAGTTTACATGGATACATATAAGAAAAATAAAATATAAAAGAAACAATAGGACAGGGATGGTAGGCACATTGGTGCGCTTATGCACGCCCTCTACAGATCTCTTAGGAAAGGGGTGAGGTCAATAGTAGACAGTCTAAGGTTAAAGTTTTTGGGGTTTGGGGAAGAAACCAGAGAGTCAGGTAGAGTATTCCAGACATTGGCCACTCTGTTGCTGAAGTCGGATTTCCTGCAATCAAGTTTGGTGCAGTTAACCTTGAGTTTGTATCTATTGTTTGCTCTTGTATTGTTATGGTTGAAGCTGAAATATTCATTGACAGTAGGACATTGCAATGTATGATTTTATATACTATACTTAGATCGGACCGGAGGCGGCGTAGTTCTAGGTTTTCTAGGTCTAGAATTTCGAGTCTGGTGGCATAAGGTATTCTGCAATGAGTAGAGGAGGAGTGAAGAACTCTTCTTGTAAAATATTTCTGGACTCTTTTGTTGCTCTTTTGGGTTGCAAACCTCCAAACGTCCCTACCTGATGGGCTTACTATTAGATACTGTATATTTGAATGGTAAAATAAAAACAGGTAAAGGTACCTAATAACTGAATAAGGAAGCAGGCATTCGTTTCCTTTTTTTTTTACTAAAATTGGGACAACTTGAGATGCTTCGATGTTTTGATCCATAGTTGACTGTAGCCAGCATCAAACAGGTCTAAAATATGAGACAGAATCTTGGTGGAGTGCTTCTTTAGGGTTGAACAGGAAGCAAAATTATTTGTCATATAGAATCATAGAACAGAATAACAGAGTTGAAGGGACCTTGTAGGTCATCTAGTCAAACCCTCTGCTCGAACAGGAGACCTGATACCATTTTGGAGGAGCCTCTGTGGCGCAGTGGTTAGAGTGCAGTACTGCAAGCTACTTCTGCAGCCAGCTGCCTACAATTTGGCAGTTCAAATCCCACCAGGCTCAAGATTGACTCAGCCTTCCATCCTTCCGAGGTGGGTAAAATGAGGACCCAAAATTGTTGGGGGCAATATGCTGACTCTGCAAACTGCTTAGAGAGGGCTGTAAATCACTATAAACCTGTATATAAGTCTAAATGCTATTGCTATTTCTGTCCAGTCTCTTCTCGAAAGCCTTCAGTGATGAAGTTCTGAAGGCAACTTCTGTTCCATCGGTTGATTGTTCTCACTGTCAGGGAATTTCTCCTTATTTCCAGGTTGAATCTCTCCTTGATCAGTTTCCATTCATTATCCCTTGTCTGGCTGTCGAGTGTCTTGGAAAATATTTTGACCCCCTCCTCTCTGTGACATCCCCTCAAATATTGGACGACTATCCAATATTATGTCTCCCCTGCTCCTTCTCTTCACTAGACTAGCCAGGCCCAGTTCTTGCAATTGTTCTTTATATTTTTTAACCTCCAGCCCTCTAATAGTCTTTGCAGTCTTTCTAGAGTCTGAACATCTTTTTATAGATGAACAAAACTGGATACATTATTCTAGGTGTGGTCTTGCTAAGACTTGCTTTCACTTTTTTCTTCTTTAAGACAACAAGCATTCATATTGTAAAACTGCCTTAAATTTTCTCAGAGAGCCAGTTAATACATGTGTTCCATTATCAAGCAGTTACATTCAATAATGAGGTCCAAAGAGTGGCATAAGGATCATTTAGGACCTGATCTAGTATAGGCTGGGAGGTGAGCAGCAGATGGAGTGGTAGGATAAAAATGAGAATTATGCAGCATCATTCATTTGCTTGCTTGCTTGATTAATTGGTTGATTACATGCTCTCAAGGCCATAACTATGCTTAGTTTTTATGTCCCATGTACATATTTTATTGACACCCTGTGCCAGATACCTTCTAGCATAAAAAACATGGGCCCCTTTTACCAGATATAGTAAAGAGTATAGTTTGATATTACCTATATGTCAGCAATATGGTTTACATAGTGTAATTTCAGTCTTCCTGGGGTGTGTCATTAGTTGCATGTTAATTGCTTTAGTTTTTTTAGACAGGTATTTAGAAACAATTGAAGTTTGGAGGGACTTAGAGGGCCTTCCAGAGAACTTACATTAGGAGGTGGAAAAGAAAAAATAATAGATAGTAGTGAGAAGTTGAATAATGAAATCTTTCTCTTGAGTTTTAGCAACATATTCCTGCTGGCATGAAATTGACCAATCTGTCATTGAAAAAGAAGTCAAAACATAGTTGGGCTGCAAACTGAAAAGGCACCAATGACTTCACATGGATAATCTAGGAGAACAATAGCTTAGCACAAGAGGTCTCCAAATTTGGCAACTTTAAGACTTGTGGACTTCAACTTCCAGAATTCCTCACCAGCATGGCTGTAGCAACTCATTCCCTCTTCACAAAGATATACCTCTCAGACAGACAGATAGACAGACAGATTGATGGGCTCCCTCTTTCCTAGGTTTGTGCAATTTTCAGTCAAAGAAGGGGACTTCACCGTAACCATGGGCCTCTACGAGAGTGCCAGCTTCAAGAAGCCTTACAGCCAGCAGCCGCTGTCGCTTCTCATGTCGGACATCCTCTACGTCCTCCTGCAGATAGAAGGGCAAGACCAGGTGAAGTATTTCTTCCTAAGTGTGGAGAATTGCTGGGGCACCCCAACGAATGACCCCGATGACAGCACAAAGCACCACCTCATTATGAAGGGGTAAGAGGCGAGGCTGGGCTTCTCTCTGGGAGACTGGTTGAAGAACCAGAGTGATGGGGAGAGGGGACAATCGTTTGGGGTCATTTTGAAACCAGAGATTTCTTTGGATGCAGAGGTAGTCCTTGAATTACAACCATTCATTTAGTGACCATTTGAATTTACAATGGCTCAGAAGAAAATGACTTATGACCGTTTTTCACACTTAAGATTGTTGTAGCATCTGTGATCCGTCACACGATTAGAATTTGGATGCTTGGCAAATATTTATTTATTTATGAAATTTATTTGCTGCCCATCTCATTTCCAACGAATCTGGGATCAAATCAAAATCAGATGCAGCATAATCATACTCCACTCAGGATCAAGGATGCAGCCATAGAGTTGGCCAACAGTGTTAAGTATCTGGGGATGCAGATAACTAGCCATCTGAATTGGTCTCTCCACACGTCATCCTTAGAGAAACATGCAAACCAGCAGGTGCATTTCTTGTGTCAGATGAGGAGAGTACATCTTTCTTCTTCTGTCCTGCCACTTTTTACAGAGAGACACGATTGAGAGTGTTTCAACCAATCGCATCACTGTTTGGTTTGGTGGCAACAGTTCCTCCAATAGAAAGCCCATACAGAGAGTGGTGAGGACAGTGGAGAAGAGTATAGGAAGCACACTTCCCATTACTAAGGTTGCTGCTTGTAAGGGCTATGTGCTCAGAGCTCAAAGCATTGTTAGAGACCCCAAACATTCACTTCATGGTCTGCTTTTGTTGCTCCCCTCTGGAAGAAGGTTTCAAAGTATTTCCAGCAGGACTGTAACAGCTTTGTTCCCTATGCCATTTGTCTGGTAAACTCACAAGATTTGGTTTTCTGTCCACGTACATGTATACATCTGAACTAAACTATGTTGTTTCTCTGTGTCATATATGTGGATATATGCATAATTTTGTATTGATTGATTGATTGATTGATTGATTGTCATATTTATGTAGTGTATATTGGAGGTGGGTGATCCTTTGAGAGCTGTGTGTGAAATTTCATTTTAATGTATACCAATTAGTGTACATTAAAAGTGACCATACAATTATTCAAAGGATAAGTTAATCTTGGAGTTAATCTATGCTTTGACTGCTGGTGGGAAGGGCAGCTTAAGGAAGTCTTGGTCTCTTCTAGGTGTCCACATGACAAGACACTGCAGTTCCTCAACGTCATTGAAACCAGCACGGTGGCAAAATTTAGCTTTCAGATGTTCCAGTTCAAGAATCTGTCCGAGGTCTTCCTGCACTGCCAAGTCCGTCTGTGCATTCCAGCTAACCAGGAGCCATGCGTCAAGGTGAGCCCACATCTCTATCTGAAGATTATTTGGGTTACAGGGGAGTCAAACAATCTTATGGCAAAACCAGTTTTATTTGGAGCCGGTGGTTTATAACTATTCCTATCTAGTAGGCAAGGATAGCCCCTTGCTGTCAACTCATAAAATTTCTCTGGTCTTTTTAGAGTTGCCAAGAGAAATTTCTCTGGTCTTTTTAGAGTTGCCAAGAGAAAGGGAGGGGGAAGCAGTGCAGCAGCTTGCAAAACCGAATTCCATAAATGTTTTCAAAGATAGTAACTAAGTGACTGAAGTTTCTGCCGAGCAAAATTCTAACTGGAGAGCATGATTGATGATTCTTGGCTATGGATGTATCCCATTGGAGAATATCAATTACAATACATCCAGGGGATAGGAGGGAAAACCAGGGTCAAGGATGACAATGAATTATGTGTCTTGGAGTCAGCTACATCCAGGCAATGCCGACATGTTAACTCCCAAATAAATCTTTTTTGAAGTTTTGGAAGTTTGGCTCGAGACTCATAATTTAAATGGGGGGAACTGCTGGAATCCTGACAACGGCTTTGTTCCAATCCAACAAGGCCATTTTTAAAACATGGATTACAGTACCTATCACCTTGCTGGCTGGGGACGATGGGATTCCTATGCCTGCCCATTGACTAAAGGGTTGTATTATGTTGGGTTTGCAAAGCAAGCTTCATTATTGATCATTAGCTCAGTTGTTTGTAGGGGCTTCTGTTGTGCACAAACTTACCTCCTTCTTTTTGTTGGGTGACAGCAATGTCCCATCAAGCAGAGGAACAAGAGGCAGCTGGAGGACGACTACATGAAGGTGGTCTCCTATGGACCCATTGTGTTTGCAGCCCCCTCGCACTTGGAAACCCGGAATGTCAATGGCCAGCTGTCCTTCTCGGGTATGGCCCCCTCTTTGGTTTGAGTCCCCTGGGAGGAGGGGGCAGTTGTGATTCCAGTTGAGCTTTTGGACACTCAATGCCCTGAGATGGCCACTTGTTTGCAGCCCCTGGGGTTAGAGAGAAGGAGTAGCGTATCTGCTGCCTTCCTCTCTGAAAGGGTTTTTATTTGTAATGTCCCCGTAATTATCCCACCCAAAATATAAACTGAAAAAAGGATCAGCATCCCCACCCATATCTCCAGTGGATCTGAAAAACCAATTTTTAAAAAAGGAGCATAGGATTGTTTCCATAAATTGTCTAGGCCATTCTTTGGAAACAACATTTTCATTTCTAAACAGACTGATGTAAGATGTTGTCCTCCCACCTGTCTTCTTCCTTCTCTTTCTCCCTTCCGTTCCCTTCCCTTATGCATCCGAGTCCCTCCCTCCCTCTCTCTTCTCTATCTCTCTCTTCTCTACCTATTCATCTGTTCGTCTGTCTATCTCTATCTCTATCTATCATCTATCATCTATACCTATCATCTATCTTTATCTCTATCTAACGTCTATATCATCTATCTATATCTCTATCTATCAACTATCGTCTCATCTATATCTATCATTATATCTATCTCTATCATCTGTCTGTCTGTCTGTCTGTCTGTCTGTCTGTCTGTCTATCTATCTATCTATCTATTTATATCTATATCTATCTATCTATATCTATATCTATCAATCAATCTATCTATCTATCTATCTATCTATCTATATCTATCTATCTATCTATCTATCTATCTATCTATCTATATTTATCTCTCTCTCTCTCTATCTCTATCTATATCTATATCTATCTATCTATCTTCTACCTACCTACCTACCTACCTATCTATCTATCTACCCTCCATTGTTTCTTTTCATTTCCCTTCCTTCCTTCCTTCCTTCCTTCCTTCCTTCCTTCCTTCCTTCCTTCCTTCCTTCCTTCCTTCCTTCCTTCCTTCTCCCCTCTTTCCCTCTCTTCTCCTCTCTGTCATTCTCTTTCTCCCTGCCTCTCTTCCCATCTCTCCTCTTCTCTCCCCTTCCCCCTCCCTCCTCCCTCCCTTCTCATTCCAGCATCGCAGATGTGGGTTCCTTGTGTGATGGCCGCAATAGTCCTCATTGCCATCTCCATCTTCATAGCCGTTGTGAAAGTCATGAAGAAGTGAGCAACTTCTGCAAGAGCAGACCTCCAAATAAATCTTATAATTGCAGTTCAAAGCCAGGGCCAGTTTGCAATTTTCTCCCGTGAAAGAGGTTTCCAACAACGGCTGCGCTAAAAAGTTCGGAGCGTTTTCCTACTAGTTCTCCTTCAAATGAATGAAATTGATTTCTAAGCTTCCTTTAAGGGATAGGAGAATTTTGGGGAACTCCTCAGAGGTCAAAGATAGAGATCTTGCCCTCATTGAATGACCACGTTGCTCAGGAAAGGGTGCAAACATCTTGTCATCTCACTAGTGATCTGCAGGCTCTCTGACTTCCAATAGATCCTCCTGAGAGATCCGGGATTTTCCGGACTGGGAAGTATGAGCAGCCAGGGAAGCTGTAGGCCAGTGAAAAGACACAGATCAGAAAGCAGTAACCTCGGCCATTTCCCCTTTTTCCACCTTTCAGTTAAAAAGCAAGTTCAAGTGCATCATGGAGAAATTTAAAAGGAATTCTCAAGTCTTTTGAGACTAAAGGAGGAAAAACAAGAGGGGGAGAAAAGCTCTGAAGAAATTCAAAAATTGATGCAAGCAAAATTCAGTACGGCGTTATCTCTGATGCACAAGCTTTGCTTTGGGGGACCAGTAAAGCCACAATACGGCGACAGTTATCAGTGTGTTCCAGCTTCTGCTCTTGCTGGCCTATTTTTTTTTTTCCTTTTCTTTGTCTTATTTTCTTATTTTTTCTTTCTTTTTTAACCCATGTTTTGGGGGTAGTGAAAGAGATGTTTTGCAGGAAGCACAAAGTTCCTGACATTATCTTGATTTAGAAAAATGCCTCTTGGTCACCTGTTAGACCTCAAAGCTATTGAAATGTGCTTGGTAGTTTTTTTAAAAAAAGGATAGAAAACAGCTAGGGAAGCTGGGGGCGGGGGAGGGAGAATTATTATTACTTTCTGTAGAAAAGCGTGTTAATCCTGCTTCTCCTTTTCATGGCCAATTGCCTTTGGTTCAAGGCCCACGGTCACACTCTCAAAATGTGGAGGCTGCCTCTCCCCCCAAAAATAGCTTATCCTGTTGAAGCTTTCATCCCTTCGAGTTTGCAAAAGGGAATCAACTGAAGCTTCATTCAGAAGTTTGGAAGCTGACCTCACGGTCCAGTTTCCACCTACGATGTGCAATGTGCAAAATTTGAAATAGTTGCCTGCAAAAAAAAAAAATTAAGCATTTAACCTTGATTGTTAGTGTGCTGACATACACAGCAAGAATTCTAATTTAACCTTATGAAACCAGGCCTTCTCTTTCTCTAACACAGGGCTTCTCAATTTTGGCAACTTTAAGATGGGTGGACTTCAGTCCCCAGAATTCCCCTACCAGAATGCATGCTGGGGGAATTATGAGTGTTGAGGTCCACCCATCTTAAAGTTGAATTCTGGGAGTTGAAGTCCACATAAAATCCACATATCCTGAACTTACCAAGGTTGTGAAACACTGCTCCAAAATAACTTTTTGCTAGGATTCTTATTAATGATATTGGATTTTTTTTTTGTTAGTGTGTGCTGTGGTTGGTGTGTACCAGTAGTGTGCAAGGATATAAATAAATAAATGCAATTTGGGTCAACCCACCAGTTCTCATTTACCTCAATTCAGTTGCTTAACCATATCCTATTTGTCTGCACTTCCTTGACTTCCCTCCCCTTCCTGTATTATCTCCTCTCTTCGGTGTTGAATTATAAAATTGTAGACTTGGAAGGAACCTTAAAAGTCGGGTTAGGGTTAAGGTTTTCATCCAACCTCCAGTGCAAGGCAGGACACCTTATGCCAGACAAATGGCTATCCCATTTCTTCTTGGAAACCCTCCAGTAATGGAGCACCAACAACTTCTGGAGGCAAAACTGTTCCACTGATTAATTGTCCTCACTACCAATAAATTTCTCCTTAGTTCTAGGTTGAATCTCTCTTTAATGATCTCCTACCTATTTCTTCTTGTCCTGGTCTCAAGTACTTTGGATAATAAATTGACCCCTTCTTCCCTGTGGTAGTCCTTCAAGTATTGGAAGATGAGCGCTGCGAGATGAGTGGCATATACGTTTGATAAATAATAATTAAGATGCATGTATCATGTCTCCCCTAAACCTTCTCTTCATTAGGTTAAACATAACTACTAGGTACCTTTAGCTGGTCATAGGATTTAGCCTCCAAACCAATGGTGGGATTCAATTTTTTTTTACTACCAGTTCTGTGGGCATCACTTGATGGGTGTGGCATGGCTTGGTGGGCATGACATTGGTAGGTATGGCAGGGGAAAGATACTGTAAAATCTCCATTCCTTCCCCACTCCCGGGGGAAGGTTACTGCAATGTCCCCCTTCCCTCCCCACCCCACTAACCTGCTTTCCAGCTCCATTCTCCTGTGCAGGGCAACCAAAGGAGACCCAGCCAATCAGCTGGGACTCAACGGGAAGCAGAGAATAGATGGGCTTGGCGGGGCCAGTCAGAGGTGGGATTGGCCGGTTCTCCGAACTACTCAAAATTTCCACTACCGGTTCTTTATAACCGGTCAGAACCAGCTGAATACCACCTCTGCTCCATACCCCTTGTAACTTTTATAGCATTTTATATCTGCAATGTTTCTAGAGCTTCAGCATATTTTTTTGAACTGTGCTGACCAGAATCAAAAGCAATATTCTAAATGTGGCCTCACCAGTGTGGTATAAAGTGGTACTTGTCATTTCTCCTAATCTTGACACTATCTTTCTGTTGACTGTAGTCAAGGATCACATTGGCTGTTCTGGCAGCTGCAGCATGCAGCTAGATTAAAAGGCCATTCAGGCAGGTTTCTCTCGTGCTATATTTTCTGATATGCCATGCACACTGGGTAAACATATAGCAATAGCACTTAGACTTATATATCACTTTACAGCCCCTCTAAGCAGTTTGCAGAGTCAGCCTCTTGCCCCCGCCCAACAATCTGGGACCTCATTTTCCTGACCTCGGAAGAGTCAACCTTGAGCTGGTCAGGATTGAACTCTTGGCAGTGGGCAGAGTCAGCCTGCAATACTGCAGTCTAACCACTGTACACCATGGATGTATGGATGGGCGGGCAGTAGACTTGTATACCACTGTTATGATATGAAAACACAGGGTTGAGTTTCAGGAAAGTGTATGAAGTTGACTGTTATTTCTGAGTCCATGTTTCATCCCAGCTGATTTACTGGGCTCTGAATATTTTCCACAGTCCGTACAGCCTGGCTTCCTTTTGCTCCCCATAGCTTTTCACCCCAACACACACAACAACCACACAAATGAGCTATATTTTGTCCAGATGTAATTAACAAGGTATCTGCACAAATAAAAATTGGTCTTTAATACACATGGTTTAAATGTCAGTGTACTCTCATCAACTTTTCACATCATAGTAATTTTAAAATAAAATATTTACATTAGAAAAAAGAGCCATACAAATACAGGTAGTCCTTGACTTAAAACCACAATTGAGCCCAAAATTTCTGCCACTAACAGAGACGTTTGTTAAATGAGTTTTTCCCCATTTTATGACCTTTTGTAAGGCATCCAGAAAGTATCCATGATATCAATCACTCCAAGACATTTTCTCTCCAATTGATTTAATTAGAAACAGATCTGGCATGTCAAAGGCAATTTCCCAAAGTGAAAATTTTTCACCTGTTACACAGAATCCACCTTCTCTCCTCCCCCTTCTACACTTCATAAATCACGAGAACCAATTAACTGCCACTGAAATTTCTTAATACGACATACAGAATAACCTTGAACTTTTCAACTCCCCCACCTCCTCCTTCCATGAAATGTGATAGCTGAATTTTAAAGCTGACACTTTTCTTACCACGGTTTCTAAGAGAATCACTGCAGTTGTTAAGTTAGTTACACAGTTCTTAAGTTAATCTGGCTTCCCCATTGATTTTACTTACCAGAAGGTCAGAAAAATATGTGTCAGTTGCCAAGTGCCTGAATTTTGATCACATGTCCATGAAGATGTCACAATGGTTATAAGTGTGAAAAACAGTCATGAGTCACTTTTTCCGTGCTGTTGTAAGTTTGAACAGTCACTAAACAAACTATTGTAAGTTGAAATTTCCTACATTGAAGGAAAACAGATTGGTGTCATCTCAAAGCTACTCAGAGGTACGAAGTCACCCAAGTCCACCACAGAAATGTTTGATAGAGTTTCCAGGAAGATGCTCACATGAGCATTTCACATCCAAAGTCCCCTGACCAGGACAATATCAGATGCTGGGGTTGCTGGACTGGAGCTTCAGGCTGTTGGAAGTCGTGCACTCCATGGAATTCGACCTGCGAGATTGCAAAACTTTGGCCAAGTACCAAAGGAAGATGAGGAAGCCTGCAGAAAAAGGAGGACATCACAGATGTTAAGCGGTTCCTGGAAGGGAGTGAGGAATTTGGACACACAGATAGTAATGTAGTACTATAGGAATAACCTTGAGGAAGAAGAAGGAAGAGCTGCAGCCAAGGCAACAGATAAATAAAAGAAATTTGAGTCTGGGGCAGAAATGTAATCTGTGAAAACATCTCAGACAGAAACCTCCCTAGTTCACATGAAGATAAAGATGGAAGTGTAATCAGACTTGCAAGATTCTTTTACTATAACCTTATCATAAAAGTAGACAATGGAATGATAAGAGTTGGAGCTGGAGAAACAGAAGAAGATCACAGATGTTAAGCAGTCCCTGAAAGGAATTGTGGAATTGGGACACAGGGACCAAATAGCAGCAGGGTTGAGGGCTGTTGACCATCACATGCTGTGGAAGAACTGAAATTCAGTCAAGAACATTTATTTACGTTGCTGGCAATTTCTCCATATGCAGGTCATTCCTGTCAGCAAATGACAAAGTCATTAAGCAAACAGGTGCTGCTATGGACCAGTTTGATCAAAAACTGGAAGTAAATTGTGGTTTTCAGCAAAACTGTTGCATACAAAACAAAAACTATAGGGACTTTTTCAGGCAGATTTAACTCATCGAATACACCACACTGAACCTCAAACCACTTACCTCATTTTATGTAGTCTAGCATGCTCTGCAAACCCACCCTGTTAATAGTGTGAGATAAGATAATGATTGCCCCAAAATCCTCCAATAGGAATTGTCTTCTCTTCAAGTCCCAGCGGTTCCAAGTTTACCACTACAGTTGTTATATGTGGTAGATTGGTTAGGTCCATGAGATTCATTCTACCTTGTCTAGCTGACCCTGAGATGCTGGAAGTCAATCTAAGACTTCTCCAAGCAAATTATGGGTTCTACCTGCCATCCTCTAGGATCTGCTCACTTACAAATTAGAACAATATTTTTCAATCTTGGCTATGTTCGGATCGGGGGACATCAACATTCAGAATTCTGGAGGTGGAGTTCAACCCTCTGAAAGTTGCAAGGTTTGGAAATATTGAATTGGGTTGAAAAGATGCATCTTAAGATAGCAGTGACCTCAGATTACATAACAAGAGAAGCCCAAAGGTAGGAGATCAGAAGCAGTCATCACTCTGTGACCTTGAAGAGTGTTGTGGCCTGTCGGTCACTGGCCCCTCCAGTACCCGAATCAGAGGAGCAGGAGGAGGAGGTATGGGAGTCAGGACCAGCATCAGGGCAACCTGAGAGTTCCGAGGAGGAAGAGGGAATGGAGCTGGCAGAGAGAGAGATAGACAGGGGCGGAGCCTGGGGCATCTGTTCACCCTCAGATGGAGAATCAACAGCCCTCAGATCTGGAGATGGCTGACGTGGAACAGCTGGGTCCAGTGCCTCATGCAGGGATGTGCAGAAGGCAGAGGAGAGGAGAGCAGTGGAAATCTATGGGCCGGTCCTTGGGATGGAAGAGCCACTGCTGCTAGCGAGGCCCCACCCTAGCTCTGGGGATAAAAGGCAGGGGGTGGAAATAAATAGATGTGGCAGATTATTCATCTCCTTGCTGGACAGACTTGTTAGCCTGCAGTGAGAGAGAAACCTTTTTCCGGGGCAGCTGGTACTTCTAATAAACGAATCATTGATTTAACTGCAGAAGGTTTGTCGTGTTTGGGGAACTGGGTCAGAACATTGACAGTGAAAAGTTAGATGAGCAACACCTTGATCATCTCATCCCCTGAGGATCTGCTTCATAAGCTCAGATTGAAGTGAAAAGATGAAGTCACCGAGCCAAAATGCAACTCTCTCTTGGGTTGCATGAAAATCCAGAGGACAAAAACTGATAAAAGTGGCAGATCTCAAGACTAAGAGGAGCAGGAAAAGTCACTGACCTTGGAGAGAGTTGATGATGGTAAAAAGATAGACGGCCACCAGCCTGAAGATCCCAGAAGCGACTGCAAAGAAGACCAGCCCCCATGGGATGCCCAGAACGCAGCTCAGGCCCAGGAGCATCACCACATATTCCCAGTGATGCTCTCGATGTCTCAGCCTGAAAATCTCATATACCATGGTGGCCAGCATGATGCTGTTAAACAAGAGCACCAGGATTAAATAGCCCAAATTCAGGAAATTGTTGATCTCCTTTTTGTTGATCCAACAGCTGGAGGAGAAGAAGAGAAAAAAACAGAAAGGTAAGTCTAGGCACGATTTAACTAGGTGGAAACTGGAATATGAGCATTCAAATAAGCTGGGAAATTTTCTTTAAGCTGACACCTTCCCCAAAAACAGGAATTTCCAGGACGTTCCAGTGCCAATCATGAATATGATGTATTTCCACCCACTTTGTGGCCTCTGCTCATGCCCTGATTCCCTCATTCTCCAAGAAACTTGGTTGATGGAAATGATGTTATGTTTATTTATTTAAATTTATATACCGCCCCCTCTCCCAAAGGGACTCGGGGCGGTGAACAGCCAGAATAAAATGCACATATAAAACACATATACAATATTTAAAAATTAAAAGAATTAAATATATTGGCTCTTACAAAGATTAAAAATAAGGGGATTAAGAAAGATTAAAACCAGATTAAAAATTTAAAAACCCCTAGGCCAGACCGGCATGCTGAAATAAATAAGTTTTCAACGCACTGCGGAAGGTCAGGAGATCAGGGATGGTCCTCATCTCCGGGGGTAATTTTGTTCCAGAGAGAGTGTGCCCCCAATGAGAAGGCCCGCATCCTCGGGGTCGCCAGCCATTCAGCCGACGGCACCCCAAGGAGGCCGACTCTATGGGAGCATATCGGTCGGCGGGAGGCCGATAATGGCAGGAGGCGGTCTCGCAGATATCCTGGTCCCGAGCCATGGAGCGCTTTAAAGATGATAACTAAGACCTTATATAGCAATACCTGGCTACAGGTGTTTTTATGAGCCCCAAGGGACCAAAAGATGGGCCATGCTAAGTGGGGGCTTAATGAGCCTAGTCACAACACATCTTGATCGAATCATAAAGTCCCAGGACTGGAAGGCATGTTCCAACCTAATGCCCAAGGGCTTACACCATCCTGGACAACTGTTGTTCTTGAAACCCTCTAGTGCTGGAGCATCCATCCATCCATCCATCCAGCAATGGAGCATGTTCATGATATGAGATTAGAAGAAATTTATCTGGGAAATTACAATATAGATGAAATTCAAATATGAGGCTGAAACTGAAGGGGAGAAAGTTACTCTGTGTAAACATTTATGCACCACCCAGACAATGTAATGCTGGAAGAGTCTTTAGTTGACAAGTTACATCAATGGTTTAATTGTGATGTGTTACTCTCTGTTTATATGTAAGTTTATGCACCGGAGACAAACTCCTTGTGTGTCCAATCACACTTTTCCAATTAGAAATTCTATGATCTTCTATGACTATTTGTGAGAACTTTAATATTAGTATTGATCCAGATTTGGTAATATTGAATCTAAAGGATAAAGACTTTTTTGAATTGGAGGCCACTTTCCCTCTGGGACATATATCTCATGATAAAACCCAAAATAAACACAGATTAGAACTACATAAATTAATGTATAAATTACAAAATTTATGCATTCCGTCTATATGGATCACAATGGGATCAGTCTGGGGTTCCTATACATCAGTCAGCCAGAGAGAAGTGCAGTTGTTGATTATATATTCATATTTTATATATTTATTTATTTGATTTGTCAATCGCTTACAAGATAATAGGTATAAGAATAAACATGAGTGAATACAGAAAATAGGGACAAATAAATGGAAACAATAGGACAGGGATGGTAAGCACGATGGTGCGCTTAGACCTCTTAGGAATGGAGTGAGGTCAATAATAGATAGTTTAAGGTTAAAGGAGTGGGGGTTTGAGGATGTAACCACAGAGTCAGATAGTGCATTCCAGGCATTGACCACTCTGTTGCTGAAGTCGTACTTTCTGCAATCAAGTTTGGAGCAGTTTACATTAAGTTTCTATCTGTTGTGTGCTCTTATATTGTTGTGGTTGAAACTAAAGTAGTCATTGATTGGTAGGACATTGTAGCAGATAATGTTGTGTACTACACTTAAGTCCAATCATAGGTGGCATAGTTCTAGGTTGTTCAAGCCCAAATTTCAAGCCTGGTGGTGTAGGGTATTCTGTTGCAAGCAGAGGAGTGTAGTACTCTTCCCGTGAAATACTTCTGGACTCGTTCGATTGTATTAATGTCCAAGATACAGTGCAGATTCCGGATAGATGAGCTGTATTCGACTATTGGTCTAGCAAAGGTTTTATATGCCCTAGTTAGCAATTCAGTATTACCCATGTTACCCAAATCACCCTTGACATGATTTAGTACAGGAACATCTCCAGGTTTTGGGTCTAATCAGGGGTGGGATTCAAATTTTTTAACAACCGGTACTCTGGGTGTGGCTTAGTTGGTAGGTATGGCTTGGTGGTCATGTGACTGGCTGGGTATGGCCAACTCAACATCACTCACATCGAGGCATGCATCTCCTCACCAGGCCTCTTGTGACTGTGGGGATGCTCAACAGTGGTAAGTGTGAAAAATGGTCATAAGTCACTTTTTTCACTGCCATTGTAACTTTGAATGGTCCCTCCACACTAGCAAAGTACCAGCAAAGGAGGGGAAAAAAACTCCAGACAAGTTCCAGAGACAGGAAGTCCAGTCCTGCCAAGAATGTAATAAGGATTAACAGAGAGGCAGTTTCTGTAAGCAACACCAGAATGTTTCCTTCCTGCCTTCCTTACAGGATTAGGCCAGTAATTTCTTCTAACAACCGGTTCTAGTGAATAGGTGCGAACCTGTAGAATCCCACCCCTGGGTCTAATCAGCCTCTGCTACCCAGAAATGGATGGCTGTTAATCCTCAAGGAAAAATGAATCTTCCTGAATAGATAGTAGAGAGCATTTTGTTCTATCCCCCAGGAACTTACATGATTTCAGTGCTGTATGTATCAGGAGACGTATATAGTTTAACAGAGGAAGGCCCATAGTACGACTGATCGATCCCAAAAATTAGGCACACAATGAGTATAGGGACACCTGCAGATGAGAACAGCTGGAGTTAATGTCATATCTAGTCAGGGGTGGGATTCTACCGGTTTGGACCGGTTCGTGTGAACCGGACGTTAAAGTTACAGTAGGTTCACTGAACCGGTATTTCAACCAACCGGCTGGCCCCACCCCTCCTGCCCCGCCCCTCCCAGGAGTCTCCATGTCACCCATTTTGATGGAGATAAGTGCAGAGTCCACACAGAGGCTCTGGGAGAGGGAAAAACTGATTTTCTGGAAGACCAGAAACGGACCTGTTTCCAGCTTTGGGAGGGGCTCCAGAGCCTGGGGGAGGCTGTTTTCACCCCCCTCAGAGGCCCGGGGGAGGCCTCTGGACCCTTGGGAGAGTGAAAATGGCCTCCCCCAGGCTCTGGAGGCCCACTGGATGCCGGAAACAGGAAGCTCTGGTAGGCCCTACCCACCACGGCCCCGCCCACCCATCAACCGGGCAGTGAACCGATTTCTGGGATTTTTTGAATCCCACCCCTGCATCCTGCCCACCGTTCCACAACAATTGTTGAAAGATAAGTTCAGGCCAGTACCAAAAATGGGAAAAAAATCTTAGAAAAAATATAATCGTTCCAGAGTAAGAGACAGTGAGAGACAAATCCAAAACAAGGATAGCAAAACAAATATATATTATTTTTTCATCACTCACCCCAACCTATTAAGGACAGCTTGACAAGTAAGCATTTTATGTAAGAATTGAAGACTTGGACCACCAGCCGGTAGAGACTGTAACCCTCAATGGCCATCCAGGTCAAGCACGCAAGCACGCCAAAGTGCAGGAACATCCCACTAGCTTTGCAAGCCATGTCTCCCATGGTACGAGCCAGGGGCATCGCGATGAGGAAGCTCGCGTCGAGAAGAAAGATGGCCCAGAGGAGATTCATGTGGACATAGATGGTGTGGTTTCTCTGCTTTTTCCTGTGAAGTAGGAAGAGCATCATACTTCTTTTCTTGGTTGTCATGAGACTCTAAGCCAGGAGTCTCCAACCTTGGCAACTTTAAGACTTTTGGACTTCAACTCCCAGAGGAAGTTGGCTGAGGAACTCTAGGAGTTGAAGTCCACAAGCCTTAAAGTTGCCAAGGTTGGAGACCCCTGCTCTAAGCTGCAGTCATGAAAAGTCTTAGCACCTGTTCTAAGAAAGGATTTGATCCCCAAGACCTGATCCCTGAGTTACCTCGCCTGCTTCTGTTGAAGAAATATCCACCTGGTTCGGTTCCAAGCTAGGAGAAAGGTGCTGGAAATCACATGGAGGCTGATTAGAAAGAAAGCTGGTTTATTGATGAAACAGAACCACCACTAGCGTGTTTGTCAGCCTTCAAGGAATTTTCTTGACCTCTTTTGCTGCTTGATTCTAGTCAGCTGCCATAGAAATGGGGTGAGAGGTAATTTGGTACTTGGGAGGGGAAGGTTGCTGGAGTGCGAAGACGTTCCTGTGTGGACTAAAAAGGAGGGGATGCTTTCCTGCTTACTGCACAACTGCATAGACTTATCGCTACTAAGCCAAGGTCAACTGTCTTGGCATACCAGATGAGTGAGAAACCACCTGAAGATGTGCCCCACATGACACTGTGAATGTCTGGATGGGCGGGAACAGGCTCCGACTCAAGCCTTCCAAGACTGAGTGACTGTGGTTTCCGGCGTCCCGATATAGCCAGATAGTTCCATCGCTGGCTATTGGGGGTGAGATTTTGCCCCCTGCATAGAGGGCTCGCAATCTGGGTGTCCTCCTGGATGTACGGCTGTCTTTAGAAGACCACATTACGGCCATCTCCAGGGGGGCGTTTTATCAGGTTCGCCTGATCCGTCAGATGAGGCCCTTTCTGGATCGGGATGCCTTACGCACGGTCACTCATGCCCTGGTCACCTCCCGACTGGACTACTGTAACGCCCTCTACATGGGGCTCCCGAATGGGAGCATCCGGAGGCTTCAACTGGTACAGAATGCAGCCGCGCGGGTGGTTATGGGGGCATCAAGGTTCTCTCATGTGACGCCCCTCCTGCGCGAGCTGCATTGGTTGCCAGTGGCCTCTCGGGTGCGCTTTAAAATTTTGGTGTTAACTTTTAAAGCGCTCCTTGGCATCGGACCAGGATATTTACAAGACCGCATTCTGCCATTTTCCTCTCACCGTCCGGTGCGCTCCCACAGGGAGGATCTCCTGCGGGTCCTGTCGGCATCTATGTGCCGGCTGGTGACCCCGAGGAATAGGGCCTTCTCTGTGGGGGCGTCTGCCCTCTGGAATGGGTTGCCCCCGGAGTTACGGACAGCTATGGACCTGGGGACCTTCAGGCGTGCCTTGAAAACCTGGCTCTTTGACCAGGCCGACTTGGGCTGATTTTAGTTTTGGGTGTTTTATTTTTTATTAAATTTTAGGGTTTTAGGGAAGGGTTTTAATTGTTTACAGCCAGGGTCTTGGTTTAATTTAGTTTTATTTTTTCACATATTTATTATTTTAACTGTATGGCTGTGCACCACTCCGAGTCCTTCAGGAGAGGAGCAGTATATAAATAAATATTTTTTTATTATTATTATTATTATTATTATTATTATTATTATTATTATTATTATTATTATTATTATTATTATTATTATTATTATTATTATTATTATTATTATTATTATTATACACACCTCAGATTGGAATGAGCAGTCTGGACTCCTGGGGGGAGAGAACTTGGGATGACTTCCAATAAATAATTTCCGCTCCTATTTGCCTCAGATCTTGCTTTCCTTTCATTGCTATCATTTCAAACTCAGTAAAAGTACTTTTCTCTATTTTAATGGAGTCGAAGGTTTTCTTTCTTGGGTTTTGAATGAGGCACAGCTGACAGTGTGGTTCTGGTTCAGTGACCCAGAACTCCATATTGTCTTTGTCTGTGGTTCTGCTTCATCAATAAACCTTTCTTTCCAATCAGCCTCCATGTTGTTTCCAGCTTGGGACTGACAGATGGAATTTATCCTTCCAACACCTTCCTACAGATGTTCTGCAGACCATTCTCATAGTCAAATTGCGGTTGGCTATGCTCAGTGGTGGGATTCAATGGGCGTGGGTTGGTGGGCGTGGCAGGGAAGGGATACTGCAAAATCCCCATTTCCTCCCCACCCCACCCCACTAACCTGCTTTCCAGCTCCGTTCTCCTGGGCAGGGCAACCAAAGAAGACCCCGCCAATCAGCCAGGAGGCAGAGAATAGATGCGGGCGGGGCCAGTCACAGGCAGGAGTTGCAGTTCTCCAAACTACTCAAAATTTCCGCTACCAGTTTTCCAGAACTGATCAGAACCGGCTGAATACCATCTCTGGCCATGCTGGTTGGGGGTCATGGAAACTGAAGTCCAAAAGACTGGACAGCCACAGGTCATCGACCTCTGTCCATCTCAGAAAACATATATCCTTCAAGTGCACACAGACTCCCACCCCCACAGGTTGTTCTCCAGATAAGATTCATGTGGACCTAGACCATGTCATACCTACTTTTTCCTATGAAAGAGAAAGAGCATCCAATGTGAGCATCTTAATCCTTCAAGAACAGTTGCATTACCTACTGCTCTTTGGATATTTTGCACTGCAGTTTTTACCGTCAGTTGCTGTTCACTGAGCTACCTGGAGCTTACAAATATAGGTCCAAAATAGCCCCAGCTCTACCCTTAGAAAATGTATATCAAATGCACACCGACTCCCGTCCTCCTTGGACTGCATGCTATGGCGTCTCTTTCCTACTAAGTTGGTAGATTAATGCCCCACTCTTACGGCCATCTACCATGAGCTCTGAATTTCAAAAAAGGCCCATCTGGGAAATCCTGCAAAATCTTTCCATAATCTTGCTTTGGCCATTATCACCAAGCTCAGTTTCTGACACTACATTGGTGTGTGTGTATGTGTGTGTGTGACCTGAAGAACCAACAAAGTTCACACAAAATCCCACTTCAGTTCCTACATGTTTGGTGAATTACTGGGAACAGCTTGAAAATGGTAAATTTCAGCTTGTGGCTAGATCATTATATGGGTTCACAGCCACATGTGTGACTCAGGTAAAAAGGAGTCCCTGCCGATTTTACTCCGCTAGCCACAGCTACTCTGTGGGTGGTGCTCATCTCTGTTTTGAGGCCATTGAGCCAGTCATGTGACCAGCATGACATCACAAAACGCTGTTTCCTCGGCACCAAAAAGCTACCTATTTATCTACTCAGGGGTGGGATTCAAATTTTTTAACAACCGGTTCTGTGGGCATGGCTACGTCGGCATGGCCATGTGACTGGGTAGGCATGGCTTCTTTCTTTCTTTCTTTCTTTCTTTCTTTCTTTCTTTCTTTCTTTCTTTCTTTCTTTCTTTCTTTCTTTCTTTCTTTCTTTCTTTCTTTCTTTCTTTCTTTTTTTCAGCAACCCCCCCCCCCATTTTTTCTGCCTCTTGGGCCTCAGGGAAGCCCTCTGGGAGGTATTTTTGCTCCCAGGAAGCTTCCCTGGGGCCCATGAAGGCAAAAAATAGAACATGGAGGTGGGTGCAGCACACACACACCCCCTCACACCCCTTTTTGCCTCCTGGGCCTCCGGGAAGTCTCCTGGGTGAAGCAGTAAGACAGCAAGGGGGATTCCCACAAAGCTGATCATTGGAACAGCTGATTGTCAGGAGGGGGGAAAGAAATACCTTAAGGAGTGACTGGATGGGGGAGAACGCAGTCAGCGATGTCAGGCATGCGCGCAATATCATGCATGCACAATAAGGACTGACTGGGCAGGGAGGGGAGGGGCAGGTGAAGAAAGGCAGGTTGGGGTCAGCCAGGGGCATGATTTGCTGGTTTTCCGAACTGTGCAGAATCATAACAACCGGTTCTATAGAACCAGTCCTAACCGGTAGAATCCCACCCCATATCTACTCTCATTTGCATGTTTTCAAACTGCTAGGTTGGCAGAAGCTGCGGGGAGGACAGGAGCTCACCCTACTGTATGGAGCTCGGGTCTCGAACTTGGGCCGCCAGTTTTCCAGTCGACAAGCCCAGAGCCACCACACAACCCAATGTGACTCAGAGCTGGAAAAATCATTTTTTCCTGATGCGTGCTGAGATGTTCCTGCACATGATCTCATAGGGTTCTTCTTCACTGAGAAAAACACTGCATGTCTTTGCTAGTTTCTCCTTCAGGACTACTCTAACTTCCTTCTAAAGTCCTTCTGGGTCTACCTCCTTTCCAAATCCCGACTTAGAGCAAAATATCAACATATCCTACCTTAAGCAAAGTAAGACAATGGTGATGAGTGAAGCCAGAGCTGAAATGATGCAACCAACATAACTGATAACGGTCAGATAGTTCATGTGGATCTTGTCTATATCTGAGGAGGGGAGCTGTAGAAGGAAAGGCAGGAAGGAAAAGATCTAAGAGATGTAAAGGAGTAAAGGCTTTCCAGCAGTTCCAGGACTGAAGGAATCATTAATGTTCTGAATGTGGTTGGACCACAACTAGAACACTGCAAGAAGCAGTGAGGCCTTCAAATCCAGCTTCCTATCAGGGGTCAAATCCCTGGAAGATGTCTGTCTTCCTTTTTAAAAAAAATCAATAAAAATCACTTAAATAACAATTCTTCTGAGTGCAAGTTTAATTTCCCTGCTTATTCTTCTTCTGTCTTCAATATTCTTGAATCTTTCCCTCTTAGGATGCTCTCTCTTAAAAAAATTTTTTTTAAGATCTCACCGAGG